>JAGXJF010002661.1:0-26112 GCA_019208055.1 Stipa capillata
ACGCATGCGGAGCGCGTTGTAGACTTGGCGTCCTCGAATCCTCTATGAATCTCGTTTGCTTTTGGTCTTCTCGCTGGCGAGGCGTCGCCGAGTCTGTTGCTCGATCAACTCTCCTCCTTAGTCAAGGATCGGAGTCGGGTGCCTCGGCTCGTACGGCGTTTGTTGCTCAATTGGGTGGAACGATTCTTGCCGTGACATTTGCCAGTCTAGCAGCTCGGCATTGGCCATGAAGACTCCCGGGCGGATGGTGGCTGCAGAGCTTTCATCCTCGTCGAGTAATACTCGAGGACAGGGAGGAGATAGTCGATGGCGCCGACCAGTCGGGATCCGAGTGCAACTCGTGTGCATAAACGATCCGATTTCGCGAAGCCTCTTCCCTTGGGAGAGGGCCGAGGTGTGGGCTTCGTGGGAGTCCCATGCTGAAGAGCTGGTGAAGCCTCTGCCGATCTGGGAACGGTCGCCGAGTAAGCAGAGGTGAAGCTCCTGGCCGAGCTTGTCGGCGATGAAGTCCAACTCCTCAGATCGGAAGAGTTTGGCCAGGGGTCCGGGGCAGGCTGATGGGGCGAAACTTCAGGTCTGCTTCCCGAGACAAAAGCGGTTGTTGTTGTTGGCGAAAGCCGATCCGCGACTCGTGCAGATGGGTCTTATGCGAACGGCCCGCTACCTGGCCGCCCAACTGTCCCGGAGGTATTATTCCGCAATACTATTATTGTGGGCCGGCGGTGAGCACGCAAATCAGATGGCTGCACACGGGAGACAAGATTTATGACGGATTCGGGCCCGGTCCCGGAGATGGTTAATACCCTACGTCCTTTTGTTGGTGCTGGTATTGGCTTGTATCCCCGAGTGCCGCAGCCCTAGAGAAATCGATCTCGAAGGGGGCCTGAGCTATGAAACGTGGATTATGAGCTGGATTTAAAGCGATGCGATCGAGTCCCCATACCGACGCCTTATATAGCCGGCCGGGGTAGGGTTACATGACAGTCCGGATCGGGTTAACAGATATGTTTCCTATTTGGTTACAACCGATTCCTGGGTAATCCGGACAGGGTACTAGTCCTTGTCTTGTACTCCACGTCGGTGGGTGCCCCCGTGTTGTAGTCGGAACTCCGAGTAGTCGGCCCGGCCCATCCCGTGGCCGGAGGACGGATATTCGTCCTCCTTGGTGATACCCGGGTGGCATATCACCATCACCCGGGGAATCAGATATTGATATGAACATATACCGCCTCTATAAACTGGCTCTTCAATTACTTAATTTGAAAGGGGTTTGACAACTCTGTTACGTAGAAAATAACCTTAAGAGACAGTTGTTGTCTCAATTGATGGCAAGCCGGGAGATTCTCATTTTTGGATGGGACTCATGAAATTTAAATCCACCCTGCTGAGACATGGAGCTTTCGAGCTCCAAGATGGTTCTTAGGTCTGATTTTGGTTGGATACCTAGCTTGGGAGCTCTCCTCTGTCAACACAGTACCCGCATCTATTGAACATTATCCGCAATAAACAAGCTACTATGGCACAAGTAATGAGCTCGGATCCTCCTAATGTCTCTTTTCAATGGAGCATTATTCGCCAGAATCTTCTCCACCTATTTGAGCTCACCAATTGGGTGGCTCAAGTGGTGTTAACCAATGATAGAGATAAACTCACTTCGAGGCCAAACCAAAGTGGTGGTTACTTTGTTAAATCACTATACACTCAACTTATGCATTAAAATGTGCGAGACAGCTGTGAAAACTAAAAGTATCTTTAAAGATTAAAAAAAAATGGTATTTACGTAGAGGAGTTATTCTGATTAAAGATAACCTATGAAAAATAAGTGGACGAGTAGTCAAAGATGTTGCTTTTGCAATCATGATGAGACGATTCAACTTTTATTTTTTGACCGTTTGGTCTCTCGTTTCGCATGACAAGTCAAGGAGGGAGGGGGGAGGGGGGTCTGGGTTATGCCCTCCCACAAGTATAGCCAAAACGGGTTAGATAAAAAATGTGAGCCCTAGCCTTGGTGGAGCATCCGCTATGCATTGGTCCATATGGCTATGCAAGAATGATATAATATTTGACAAGCAAAAATTCTATAATCCTTTGCTAGTTAGTTACGGGTATACACATTAGCTTCACTCTTGGTTGCCATGCAGCATCCGGAGGCCAGAGAGCTAGTTCAAGCGGCATGCGGTTTGCTCGAGACAGTGTTGAAGGATCTCTTCTCTACATATGGATAGGGGTTTAGTCACTGCTTCAATGCTCCATGAGGGTTTATAGATTTTGCTTTGCCACCTTTAGTTTCTTCATTACTTTGGCATTTTTCATGTACTCTATCTAATCATAGATGTAAATCATTTTTAACTTTGCACAGTCTCTAATACAAGACTTTGACTACAATTTTCATCCATAATATGTTATAAAAAATTAAAAAAGTGCATAGAATAAAAGAATTTTGTAAGACGAATCTAATGGTATTACTTTCATAAAAAGTATTAATATATTTTTACACTTGTTAGTGGCCAAAAATTTAAAAAATTAACTGTACACATCTCACGATGACCTACATTTCGAGATTTTTGTTGCTTTTCTATAATAATGGAGGCTTTGTGCATGAGGGTATAGGCACCGAGAAATACTAACTATTCATATGTTGCATTACCTATTCTCGTTTTTCTCACTTGGCCCTAGTCTGCCCCTCGACCCTCTTCGCCGGCGGCTTGCCGGAGTTGAGCTGGTTGGGGGTCCCATCTGGTGTACAGTACTACTAGCTTTCCTTCAGTTTTAGTTTTCCGCATATTTTGCAGATTCTGTCGCCATGGCGTTCGTCTTCGCTTTGTTGCTCCTCCCGTCAGTCTCTTCTCCCGAATAATCATTTGATCATTTGATGCGTATGGAGTTCATCTCCGAGTTGGCCGGTATGATGCCCTCTTCTAGCATCCACTATGTTCTTCCTCCTTATATCCTAAAATCCTTTGCACCGATCTTCAAACCTCCCCAATATCCAGCAAATCAACAGATCGGGCCAGACATAGGACTTTCTTCGCTATGCAAGAGGAGATGAAAGCGAATCTATATCTTTCACCCTCTCCTCTTCGTCTTCAACCTCCAATCCCGCTTAGATCGGGAGATATGGATGCCTCGAGCTTCAGTGGACTTATCTGCTTTGGTGGCTGTCCGGCGGCTGTCCGGCGGCCCGTGTCGATAGGCGACGCCACCTACAGAAGACATCTGCAAGGATTCCGCCGTCCTACATACCATATCCTGGCGGCAGCACCCTTACTATTAGCCGCGACGACACTCTCGAAGTTCACCGGAGGTCACCGAGGTCGCCGCCTGCAACTGCTGAAGTTGGGCATGCCACGAGGCACGCGTCGATGCTACGAGTCTCCCGTTTACCACGTGTAATTTCACTATATTGGTCAAGAGGTGCTGTCATTATTTCCTCATTGTTTGAGAACAGCGTTGTACAACAAGGGGAGGAGTATGTACTATTTGAACTTTAATGAAAAGCAGAGGTGGGCCCTTTAGGGGCTTTTATCCATCAAAAAGATTTTATTTTAAGACAGGAAAATAAATTTAAGTTTGATGAACCCTTCGAAATAGAAACATGAAATTATTTACAATAACAAATAAATTCTCAAATAAACTAAAATTTGCAGTTAAGTATTGCAAATTTTTTACGCTGCTTTAGACTACAGTTTTAGACTTGGTGTCGTGCAATTTGAGACGATTGAGATATAAGATATTTTATAAAAAAAATCAGATATAAGAAAATTTCACGCTATTGATTATTATCAAAACCGTTTTTCAGTGAGTTGTTCGTTAGCTCGTAGAATGCAGGGATCGTATGAAAATGTCCACTTTGACATCAACAAGCTGAAGGAAACAACAAGAACGGAAAAAGGCGACGTCCATATTGTTACCATGCTCCTTCATGGTCTCATACAAGATAGGCAGCACACGGGGTACGATGGCATGGGAGCCGAGCGGCAGCGGCCTGGACCAGGACTCCCGGTTGAGCCGGGCCTCCTCGTGCACGTCGCCTACGAAGAGGCGGTACCACGCCCATTCCAGCAGCAGCGCTGCCACGGCCGCGGCCGCGCCGGCCAAGCTCCACAGGGAGGTTTTGCCAGCATCGGCAGAGCTCTGATCGACATTGCTGCTACAGACGAAAGGGTATCAAGGTTTGTCGAATGAGAGCTTGTCAGCTGGGGACTAGACGAACACCGACCACCTAATACTTCTGTCAGTTTTGTGTGTTGTGAGTAGCTACTGAGATGCACCTAGGTACTATTTTTGTAGGCCCAAATCATCGGAGGGAAGCCCAAATATCTCCTGTTTCTCGTGCTCCCTCCGTCCACACATGGTCTTCTGATTCTTTGATCTCGCATCTAGTCTTTCCCTCAAGTCGCCGGTGATGACTAGTGAGACTCGTCAAGCCAGTTTTCCTACGCACGTGCAAGTCGTTAGTAATGCAGCGATGGTGTCACGCATCACCTCACGGCACAGCAGGCAACGTAGAGCTGGCAGCCTCTTTTCCATCAAGATGACGAAAACACTTGACAGCAGCGCTACGAGTTCCGGTCCTGGTTTGTTATCCGTGTGGAAGTTTTGTGCAAAGCGAAGCGGTGCTAGTCTGCTAGCTGGGGAAAGCTCGCTGCACTGCAGTTAGTCCTTTTCACTGTTGACAGTTCAACTGTTCAAGCAAGATCGGGGGCGCATGGACATGTAGTCGCCGGCGAGACGTACGAAATGGTTACCGCGTGGAACCGGAGGCATTTGGACACGATAACGAGGACATGGGCTGAACAAACGTCTGCCGGGTGCAGCCCAATAGGTGAACACGGTTACGAAGATATTTTTACTTCTATAAAAACATCAATCGGTGGTGGCGATCTATATTTTTTTTATCTCTCTGTTTATTATGGGACTGACAAAACCTATATGCCTGTGTCGAAATTTCAATAGATGTCCTCCTCATCTATTGAATCCAAATTTAAAAATTTAAATTTGCTCAAGATGCTACTCCCCGCAAACAACTCTTAATTCTACCTAAGCCGAAACTCAATCAAGAACTGAAATGAAGCCAAGGACATAGCATGAAGCGCGACATTAAAAAATTTGACATATTTAATAATCTAATTTGCTTATCTATTACCATGTCTAACTAGGTATAATACAATTAGCACGACAATGTTCAATACCAAGTTCAACGTTTCCTTGTTTCACATGTTGGCCTCCCACGCGTTACCAGCTGGTGAAGGCACTCGAGTCGAGTGGCTTCACCGGACGGGCATAGGCATGTGGATGGAGTCGCCAAAATTGACTTCCGTTTCCGCCGTTCGAAGTTACCTAAATGGCCCCCATGAAAAACAGCAGTGTGGCTCAGCGAGGCCGGGCCTTATTCCGCCTCACCGACGAGGGCCAAAGCCGCGGTTCCAGCACTCCGCCATGGGCGATTTCGGTAATTGGTTGCTTCGAGGCGGTGCCCTCTTCTCCGCTAGGGGCCAACGTGTAGTGCCAGCCCAACGCGCTGTTATTCGTTGCACGTCACATCATTAGACTACACACGTAACGCATCTCAGGTGCCGATCCCGCCGCAGAAGGTCCACATGTCATTGGCATGGTGCTTCTCAGGCACGGTTTACGAAGGTTACTAGCACTACTACAGAACGGCTCATCCTGGACGGCACATCGCAGACGGTTACTATAACCCGTCTAGGATAGCAGACATTCCAGACGGGCAAGCAAACGATCCCGTCTGCGATGACTTTTGTCCGGACCCCAGTGTCTTAGATGATATGTTATCCCAGACGGGTCGTAGCCGACCCGTCTGGAAAGAATTATCGCAGACGGTTCGTAGCCGACCCGTCTGGAAAGACTTATCGCAGACGGTTCGAGGTAAATGGTTATATCGCAGACGGCTTGAAACTGAACCGTCTGCGATGACACATCAGAGACGGTCATGAAAGGAACCGTTTGCGATGTAGCAATACATCGCAGACGGTCTTTTATTCACCTGTCTGTGATAGGTCATTACAGGCGGTTCAAGTGACTAAACCGTCTGGAATGACTTCTCCACCTGTATAACAGAACCAGTGCTCCCAGACCAGATCTGTTAGGGTTTCCTAGGTCTGTCGGGCTGGTGGCGGCGGCTGAGGCGATTTTGAGGCGATTTTGGGGGAGGAGAAGAAGATTGGAAGGAGATAATTGATTTGGTGTGGCAATAGATTAGTAGATTTGGTTATTTAGTTAGTTTAATTGCTCTATAACCCTAGATCTAGTACAATTATGTTCTATTAGAAGATAATTTTGGTTTAATAGATGTATAGGCATGGATGGATGGTTTATTAATTATGGTTTAGATGTAATATATATGCATGCTTGGATGGCTCTAGCTTGGATGGTTTTGCGCATAATTGGACAAGTGAGAGAGAGCGATGAGTTTAATGTTATTTTGAATCATATAGATAATTAATTAGTCAACATATGTTTATTTGTATGTCATAGTGCCAATGTATCGAAGATGGATGTATGATGCGAACTGTGTGAGCCTTGAGTATATCAGTGGCGTGAACGAATTTTTTAAGAGCGGCTGAGGATGATATGTCGAGTAGAAAGTCTGGTCATATGTGCTATCCATGCTATAACTGCAAGAATGAGAAGATGTTGAAGAACACGGCTCAGTTACAAGATCATTTGATCCGTAGGGGCTGGTTATACAAATTAGATCCATCATGACGAACACATGGAGGGGAGCGATGAAGGAATGAGTGGCGAAGAGTTGAATCTAGAGGCTGATGTTGATTCTGAGTCTGATGAAAAGGATGCCGAGATGCGTACCAATGACAACGATCTCGAGCAAATGCTGCGCGATGCTGAAGGTAATGACTTTGGTGGCACACAATATGACAAATTTCTGGGTCTAATGAAGGACTCGGAGAGACAATTGTACCATGGTTGCAAGGCGAAATATACCCGGTTGTCAGCTGTTCTGGAACTGCTCAAATTGAAGACAAGCGGAGTGAAAGGACATCTAAGCCCCTAAGTGGGTTTTGGTGTAAATGACAAGTGATTAGGGGACTAACCACGTTTACAAAGTGTATGAACAGGTGTTAGTCCGAAGTTTGATAAGCAAAGGTGGTCGGAGACCCCCCTAAGCAAAAAGGAGAGAAGAAGACGGCGTATTTAAATTTACGCATTTTATCTTATGTTTTGAGTCATAAGGAAGCCGGACTATTAAGAGGGGTAATGTGATGAACAAGAGGGTGGCAACAAATCTCCTATAAGATCTTTCTTCCACATCCTATGTTCGAGAAAAACCCCAAGAGAGAGCAAGTGAGAAGCCATAAAGAATACCCTGTTTTTGCTCTCTGCCTGTGGTCCGGATGCTCAGTCCGGAGGTTCCGGATAGAACCTCCGGGTGGGCCGGAATCCGGATGAGTTCCGGGTGGAACTCCGGACGAGTCCAGTAGCCTCTGGACTCGCCCGGAAGGCCGTCCGGAGAGCATCCCGGAATCCGGGTGGTCCGGAGCTACCGGGATTCTCGGTTGCTCCGGGTGTTCCTCCCGGAGGTCTGGGTCCGGAGGTTCCGGGCTGAACCTCCGGGTGACCTTGTTTTCCGGATGGACTCCGGATAAATTCCGGATGAGTCCAGTAGCTTCTGGACTCACCCGGAAGGCTGTCCGGAGGACAGCCCGGAATCCGGGTGATCCGGAGGTTGAGTCCGGAGGTTCCGGATGGAACTCCGGACTGTGCGCGCAGAGCCCCAACGGGCAGATTTCGGGGGGCCCTATATAAAGCCCACCCCTTCTTCCCCAAGGGGCACCCACGGCTGCAGCTTTGAATACATCTCTCCTCCACCATTGTTGACCTCCAAAGCTTGAGGATCTCCTCCCCTAGTGCTCAAATCCATTCAAGCCTTTGAGAGAAAAGAAAGAGGAGACCTAGATCTACAATCTCACCAAGCCAAAATTTGATTCCCCCCTTGAGTTCATCACGTTGCTTGTTACTCTTGGGATTGTGGGGATCCCTAGCCGGTTGGTGTCTCCCGGAAGCCTCCAAAGTGTGGATTCGTGCTCCGGGATCGTTTGTGAGGGTTTGGAGGCCACCTCAAGGTCTACCACGAGTTATTTGAGCTCGGGCTTGGTTTGCCGAGGCTCAAAGGAGAAGAAGGCGAGACTTTGTGTCGCGAGGTGCTTTGTTGGGCCTCCGCCTCTCCAACGGAGATGAGCATCCCCCCAAGGGTGTGAACTTCGGGTTAATTCTTCGTCTCACCCTTGTGATTGCTTTTTACTCATATCTATTGTGCTTGTGTGGTTCATCTTGTTTACCTTGTGCTATTCATCTTGTGTCATATAGGTTGACTCACTTAGTTGCACATTTAGAGAACTTATATTCCGCACTTCCCTAAAAGCAATTAAGAAAAAGTTAAAATTTGTAGTCGCCTATTCACCCCCCCCTCTAGTCGACATCTTTGATCCTTCAATTGGTATCAGAGCCAAGGACTCTTTGTTTGGGTTTCATCACCTAAAGAGTAAAGATGACGACTTATAGTGAGGAGGAGGTAAACCAAATGATGGCCAAGCTTCGTGAGGAGCTCACGGCCACCATGAAAAAGGAGTTAGCCGATGCCATTAAGGCCATCTCCACCGAGGGCTCCAAATCCTCTAATGTTGAGGTTGATAAAGCCTCGGGGGATCAATTATTCAATGCGGTGCCTTACTCCTATCCCCCTCAACATATACTCATGTGCATATTCACAATCCCGGCCCCGCACCTATTTTAGATGGCACTCAATATCCATATTGGAAAGTTTCTATGGAATCTCATCTTCGCAGTGCCTCTAATCATTTGTGGAGCATCGTGGTGCATGGATTCAAACCAATCGACCCCGACAACCTAACCGTCGATGAAGAGAGGGATGCTCAACTCAATGCAACCGCTCTCAACATGCTTCAAAGAGCGTTGACACCCGAGCTCTTCAACTCCATCATCCTATGCAAGACCGCCAAGGAAGTATGGGATGAGCTCAAGATCATGCATGAGGGCAACACAAGCATCCGAAGATCAAACTATGAGATGGTCAAGAATGAAGCCAACTTGTTCGTGATGGAAGAGAATGACACACCCCAAACGCTATTTCGAAGACTCAACTCCATTGTGGTGTCCTTGAAGGGTTATGGGTGTGCATGGGCCGATGATGCATACGTCGTGAGCAAGTTCCTTGGCGCCATCCTCCCTTACCAACCGTCAATGGGCTTCAACATTCAACAAAGGGCGGACTACCTCAACCTCACTCCCAATGATGTTCTCTCACTCTTTGTCACTCATGAGAACATGGTCAAGACCGCCGAGAAGACACTTGCTATTGCGCGTGGGTCAAAGAAGGCCAACCTAGCATTGAAGGCAAAATAAGTTCAAGCTCAAGACTCTAGCGAAGAAGAAGAAGCTAGCCAAGAGACTCCATCACCAAATGACTTTGAAGAAGAGATGTCTCTCTTGGTTAGAAAATACAAGGGCTCTATGGGAAAAAGGGGAAGCAAATTCTCTAGGGGCAAGTCAAGCATGCCTAAGAGACTTTGCTACAATTGTGATAGTCCAAATCATTTCATTGCGGATTGCCCAAAGGAGAAGCGGGACAAGAGAGAAGGCAAGGACAAGGAGGAGAAGACATACAAGAAAAAGCCTTTCTTCAAAGATGGGAAACCATACAAGAAGAGGGAAGCAAAGGCCTTCATTGGTCAAGAGTACTCCTCCGACAATTCCGATGCCGAAGAAGAAGGAGAGAATGTGGGCGTTGCCGGGATAGCCATTGTCTCTCCCTCCAAGCCCACCTCACTCTTCAAGTTCGACTACTCCAACGAAATCAAGACCGACCATAAATGCCTCATGGCTAGAGAGGCAAAGGTACTTCCTTCATCAAATCCTACCTTATTTACCCCTCTATCTCCTATGTCCTCAAATGTATTGTGTGAAGTTAATGTGGAAGGAGATAGTGATAGTGATAGTGATAGTGATAGTGATGATGAGGAGGATGATATTGCAACTATAAAATTCATGACTTCTCTTCGTGGTGAGGCGCTTGATAGATTTCGCTTTCTCATGAATTCTCTTGTGGAACGCAATGAGTATATTGAGAGAGCGGAAACCCTTATCATTAGGGAAAAGGAGAGTGTCAAACTCCTCGAGCATAAACTCCACGAAGAGCAAGCTAAAAATGAAACTCTTAACATGGATCTCTCTAAAACTAAAATTGGTCTTGAGAGAGCTCTAGAGGTGGCTAATGGTTTCAAGGCTTCGAAAGAAAAGATTGAGGTTGCTCATGCTAAACTCTCTAAGGATTTTGAGTACCTTGACAATGGCTACAAGCGAGTCAAGGGTGAACTCATCAAACTTACCGAGTCACATGAGGAACTTCAATCCACTCACAAGAAACTCCTAGCCACCCCTAGCACTCCTGCTATTATTAATGTTGATGCTTCTGCTACTAACTCTCTTTTTGATAAAGCATCACTCATTGAGGAGAACAAGAAGTTGAAAGCTCAACTTGAGAGAGGTTTAGTCACATGCATTCAAGGTGAGAAAACTCTCAAGGAGCTAATGAGCAAGCAAAGGGAGAGGGTTCCTAGAGAAGGACTTGGGTTTACTCCCAAGTTCAATGACAAGGGCAAAGCGTGGCTTCCACATCATTATCCCAAGACCAAATTTGTGCGTGGAGGGCACAAGGGAAATGTTGGTGATGATATTGTGAATGGCAAAGCTACTAGGAGCTATGTCACTCACAATGAGTTGTTGGGCACTTTTGATCCATCCTATGTGCTATGTAAGGGCAAGGATGGGCATGTATTTGCTAAATTTGTAGGTGCTAAAGTGTGTAATGTTGCTAAACTTAAGTCTATTTGGGTTCCTAAGACCCTTGTTACTAACATCAAAGGACCCATCTACAAATGGGTACCTAAAATCAAAGCATGATTCTATTGTAGGACTATACCTCCGGTGGAAATGCTTGGGTGATCGATAGCGGTTGCACAAACCATATGACCGGAGAGAAGGGGATGTTTGAGCAATTTGTAGAAGACATATCCTCTACATCAAACATTGTCTTTGGTGATAACAACAAGGGAAAGGTACTCGGTTTGGGCAAGGTAGCAATCACTAATGACTTATCTATTGAGAATGTTATGCTTGTCAAATCTCTTAATTACAATTTACTTTCCGTTTGGCAATTGTGTAGTGTAGGTTATGATTGCTTATTTTCCATATCTAAAGTGACGATCTTTAGAAGAGATAATCTCAAAGTGGTCTTTGTTGGACATGTGGAAGGCAAGCTATATGTTGTTGATTTCTCGAAAGAGAACACTAAGCTTGAAGCATGTCTAATGGCCAAGACCGACGTGGGGTGGCTATGGCATCGTAGATTAGCCCACGTCGGTATGAGAAATTTGAAAAATCTTCTAAAGGGCGAGCACATTGTTGGACTAACCGATATTGCATTTGATAAAGATAGAGTTTGTAGCTCATGTATTGCCGGAAAGATAGTTGGAAAGAAGCATCCCACCAAGAGCATCATCACAACTTTGAGGCCTTTGGAGCTCCTTCACATGGATCTCTTTGGTCCTCCATCCTATGATAGCATTGGTGGAAGTAAGTATGGTTTAGTCATTGTCGATGATTTTTCTCGTTTCACTTGGGTGTATTTTCTTCGATCTAAGGATGAAACTCAAGATACCTTCAAGTCTTTTGCCAAGTGAGCTCAACGACAACTTGATGAGAAGATCTTGGCAATTAGAAGTGACAATGGAACCGAGTTCAAGAACACCAAACTTGATGAATACTTGGATGAAGAGGGGATCAAGCATGAGCTATCTACTCCATATACCCCTCAACAAAATGGTGTGGCGGAAAGGAAGAACCAGACATTAGTGGAAATGGCGAGGACCATGTTGGATGAGTACAAGTCTCCATACAACTTTTGGGCCGAAGCCGTCAACACCGCGTGTCATGCTTCTAATCGGCTCTTCCTCCGCAAGATCTTGGACAAGACACCATATGAGCTACTCATCGGGAAGAAGCCCAACGTCAAATACTTTCGAGTATTCGGTTGTAAGTGTTTCATGCTCAATAAGCGAGATAGATTAGCTAAATTTGCTCCTAAATCTATAGAAGACATATTTGTTGGATATGGATCAAACTCTCACTCATATAGAGTCTACAACAAATCCACCGGATGTGTTGAAGAATCTAGTGATGTGGAGTTTGATGAAAATAACGGCTCTCAAGTAGAGCGAGTTGATTCAAGTGTGTTAGGTGAAGAAGATCCGTCTCAAGCCATCAAGACCATGGGGATTGGTGAAATCTTGCCAATCGAACAACCTAAGGAGAAGGAAGGAGAGGAATCAAGTTCAAGGGAAGTTGAACCTCCCACCTCGACACAAGATCAATTCAATGAACAAGAACAACCTCAAGACCATCAATCAAGTGAGTAAGATCGAGGTCAAGATCAAGCTCAAGATGGAGCTCAAGCTTCAAATGAAGAAGATCAAGCTCCACGTCAACAACGGATCCCATGCAACATGAAAGGACTCGACGTTGACAACATTCTAGGAAGCATATCTAAAGGGGTAACCACTCGTAGACGATTAACAAACTTTTGTGAACATCACTCATTTGTTTCTTCTTTTGAACCCCTTAAGGTAGGAGAAGCATTAGAAGATCCGGAGTGGGTGTTGGTAATGCAAGAAGAACTCAATAGCTTCACTCGCAATAAGGTGTGGTCTCTAGTGGAGAGACCTAAGGACAAGGATCACAATGTCATCGGGACAAAATGGATATTCAAGAACAAGCAAGATGAAAATGGCCAAGTTATAAGGAACAAGGCAAGGTTGGTGGCACAAGGCTTCACCCAAGTCGAAGGTTTGGATTTCGGTGAAACCTATGCCCCCGTTGCTAGATTAGAGGCCATTCGCATTTACTTGCATATGCTAATCATCATAACTTCAAATTATATCAAATGGATGTTAAAAGTGCTTTCCTTAATGGTCCAATTAATGAATTGGTATATGTTGCACAACCACCGGGTTTTGAGGACCCTAATCACATTAACCATGTCTATAAACTTCATAAGGCCCTCTATGGATTAAAACAAGCTCCTCGAGCTTGGTATGAATGCCTTAGGGATTTCCTAGTTATGAATGATTTTGTGATTGGGAAAATCGATACCACTCTTTTCACAAAAAGGGTTAAAGGTGACTTGTTCGTATGCCAAATATATGTTGATGATATTATCTTTGGTTCCACTAACAAAGCATTTAGCGATGAATTTGGTGAACTAATGACTAGCAAGTTTGAGATGTCAATGATAGGGGAGTTGAAGTTCTTCCTCGGATTTCAAGTCAAGCAACTCAAGGAGGGAACCTTCATCTCCCAAACAAAGTACACCGCCGACATCATCAAGAAGTTCGAGATGGACAAGGCAAAGGGGTGCAAGACGCCAATGCCTACCAATGGGCATCTCGACCTCAACCAAGAAGGTACCCCGGTAGATCAAAAGGTATATCGCTCCATGATTGGATCTCTTCTTTACCTTTGTGCATCTAGGCCGGATATCATGTTGAGTGTGTGTATGTGTGCAAGATTTCAAGCCGCTCCAAAAGAGTGCCATTTAGTGGCGGTTAAGAGAATCATTAGATATCTTGTTCATACCCCAAACTTAGGGCTTTGGTATCCTAAGGGCTCAACATTTGATCTTGTTGGTTTCTCGGATTCGGATTATGCCGGTGATAAAGTAGATAGAAAGTCCACTTCCGGAACATGCCAACTCCTTGGTAGATCGTTAGTTAGTTGGACATCCAAGAAACAAAATTCCGTTTCCCTATCCACCGCCGAAGCCGAATATATTGCAGCCGGTAATTGTTGCGCTCAATTGTTGTGGATGAGGCAAACTTTGAAGGATTATGGTATAATTGTTGGTAAAGTGCCTCTTTTGTGTGATAATGAAAGCGTAATCAAAATAGCCAACAACCCCGTCCAACACTCCCGAACCAAACACATAGATATCCGTCATCACTTCATTAGGGATCATGTTGCTCGAGGTGAAATAGAAATATCTCATGTGAGAACGGATAAACAACTAGCGGACATCTTCACCAAGCCCCTAGATGAAGCTAGGTTTTGCGAGTTGAGGAATGAGCTTAATATCATTGATTCTCGAAACTTGTCTTGAGCTCTTGCATACACACATGTGCTTTACATTGTATCTTGCTATCTAGGTGCGTGCATGGTATAAGGGGGAGTGTAGCTCAAGCAATGAGCTATCACATCCGTAAAGGATGCAAATATTGAAACTTGTATAAATGACCTCTTATGTGATTTATATGCTAAAATGAGTTTGATTCTTAGGACCCATTACTCTCAATAGAACTCGCGGTCCTAGATCAATATGCTCAAACATATGGTAGAAATACCTCTTCAATGTATCTTATGCTCATTGTTCATTTTTCTTTGTGGTTGTCTTCGGTTCTTGATTCGAATCATGTCCAATACAGCTATTCGTGTTGTTTTTTCCTATTGGATATGCTTAGAACACCTAAGGACATTCGTAGTGCTGTCTATGCTTACCTCATGCCATCTACTCTACTCTTGCACAAGTCATTTTGATCCTTGATATAGCTGTGAGGAGTTTTTTCTCTCAGCCCGGATGTTCCATCCGGAGGCTCCGGACACAACATCCGGACAGCCCGGAATCCGGACTGCGCTCCGGGTAAGGCTCCGGACGAGTCCAGTAGCCTCTGGACCCGCCCGGAACCGGACCCGGAAGCAACCCGGAATCCGGACAGTCCGGAGGTTGAGCCCGGAGGCTCCGGACGGAACCTCCGGACGGCGTGCGATTTGGCCTTTTAAGGCTGAGTCGGGGGGAAAACGGTTCACTCAATTCATTTTCCCCCCCGACCCGTGCCCTAACCCTAAAGCCGCCGCCCATCTCCAGCACCTCCGGAGGCCCCATTTGAACCTCCGGTTGGTACATTGGTAGCCCGGAATCCGGATCTACCTCCGGGTTCTTCAAGTTCTTCAAGAGGTTTTCAAGTTCTCCATCTTGGCGGTTCCTTACCGTGGATTTGGAGGTTTTTCTTCTCCGATTTGGAGGGATTTGGACGTCTACCCACCAATCTCCCTCATAGAAGGTGCTCCTCGCCAAGTTAGGGCAAGAGCATCGATGGATTTGGGTAAATCTCCTTTGCATTCTCTCTCTCCTCTAGATCTCACCACCATTGCTCCAATATATGTGAGATTTAGTTGTTTTATTGTTGTTTTTAGCGTAGAATCATGTCATATGGCTATTCCACTCCTATTCATGGCCATACATCTTCCTATCGTTGAGTTTTGTGGAAGTTGGGAGTTCTCCATGTTCATCCGGGTGTTTTTGCACAGCCCGGAGGTTCCATCCGGAAGCTCCGGATTGAGCCTCCGGACCGTCCGGAATCCGGACCATATTCCGGATGAGGGTCCGGACGAGTCCAGTAGCCACTGGACCCCGCCCGGAATCTGATCCGGAAGAGGCCCGGAATCTGGGCTGTCCGGAGGTTGAACCCGGAGGCTCCAGACGGAACCTCCGGATGAACACTGAGAAGTCCTGAATTTATGTAAAAACAATTTCTTTGGCCTCCATTCTTGTGGCTTGTGCACTTATCCTATTCTATTCGTACCTATCTTGTTCTCAAGTGACAGCAATCCTTCCAGTGGGGACCGTGACACTGTCCGTGAAACGTTAAGGGGAAGAAAGTGGCTCAAACAAGGCCCGAGGGTTCAAGGACCAATCCTAGAAGAGAGGCCGCTGTTCATCGTGGAGGAAGGAATGCGAAGGGCAAGGCCCGGCTAAGAAAGCAAAAGCTGCACCTCCTAGTGCTCCTCGAGGACCAACTATTCCTCAAGAGAACTTCAGAACTATGACAAGGCAGAAATGGGCTAAGTTAAGGATGAAGAACCCATATGAGGAAGAAAGAAGCAATAACACCGATGAGAGATTTTGGGATTATCAACAAGAGAAGATCTTCAATGACATCTTTGAAGCTCACAAGACTCAGGTGGTCATTCAAAAGACCATTGATTTCGAATACATAGAAGACTACAAGGAAAATTTTCCAGGGATCATTGAAGCTTGTGAAAAGTTGGATGTTATGAGGCTGATGAAAGTGAATCAACCATACTGTCCAGAACACATTCGTCAATTTTATGCAACCGTACATTTCCATCGTGATGAGGAGAGATCTCTATCTTGGATGATCGGACCTCACATGCACAAGGCACCCTTTGGTCTTTTTGCTCAAATGCTTGGATACTCCTTTAGGTTTGCCAGAGACAACCGTGGTGTCCGGATTCACAATGAAGACTATGCTACCAAGGACAAGCTCAGGTTTTGTTATGGATCGGGGAGGATAAACATTGGATTCACAAATGACATGCTCCCCTTTTATGATGTGATGTACAAGCTCTTTCGGCAATCCTTGGTGCAAAGGTTGGAGACTCTACAGCTGTGAGAGGCTCTTTGATCAACCTCATGCTCTACACAAGGCCGGAGATGCAAAACCCGTATTGATGTGATGGACTTTATTTATCAAGAGATGAGGCTTGTCGTGATTGAGAAGAGGTCTCCTACTTATGCTCCCTACATTGAGGCCTTTATCATTGGAGCTACCTCTCTCGCCATTCTAGGGACTGCTCCAAAGCAAAACCATGGGTACTTGAGGCCTACTTCTTGCTACTCACCTCCTAGGAAAACAACTTCTATCTCTGAGAAAGAAAAGGAGGTTGTGCATGGAGGCTCATCAAGCCAGCCCAAGAAGAAAGAAAAGAAGAGCAAAGCCATGAGAGCTCTCAAATCAATCTTTGGGTATGTCAAAGCGATTCATACCCGTATGCATAAGTTGAGTGAGCGTGCAAAGAAGAACTCCCGTATGATCTATGAAGAGAGGCGCAAGAATGGGGAGGACATTGAACATGGATCCGAGGATAACGTCAGCGACTTGGAAGTTTTGAAGATCCCTTCGCAAGTGACAGTGATGAAGACCAAGATGTGCCTGCACCTTCCGCCCCTGCTCATGAGGAGGAGGAGGAGGACGACGACGACGACAACGACGACGACGACGACGACGACGACGACGAGGACGAGGAGACAGATGATGATGAGTAGTTCTTTGGGCTGCGATAGCATCGCTCTCTTTCTCTCCTTTTTGGTGTTTAGATGCCAAAGGGGGAGAAGTGAGTTCTATTAGGACGTCTCGTTGGTGGTTATGGGTAGTTATGGGTAGTTTGCATGATCACAAGCCCTCTCGTTTTGTTTTGATTCTCTTATTGGGCTTGTGAATCTCTTTATAATATCTATCGTACTCTCTGTTGTTTGGATGTTGATAGTCGCTTGTTTAAATTATTGTATGGATGAGACTTATGTTTATCTAAAGTCTATCATGGTTGTGACTAAGGTTGCTTATAGTACATACTCTTTGCCTTAGCTTACCCATGATATCATGTTATGTCTCATGCCATGTATGCTATCTTGTTCATATCATATACTTTGCATCATCCCACGGTTTCTAAAGCCATAGGGGGAGCCTCTCCAAACTCTATATTTGTGCACTTTGCATTCAAAAGCAAAGCTATTCAATAAGTGCACAAATCTAGGGGGAGCTCTTTCTATGTCCAAAGAAACCAAAACATTCAATTTATAAAATCTTTATGTGAGCTCTAATCATGGTTGTCATCTACCACCAAAAAGGGGGAGATTGAAAGGACATCTAAGCCCCTAAGTGGGTTTTGGTGTAAATGACAAGTGATTAGGGGACTAACCACGTTACAAAGTGTATGAACAGGTGTTAGTCCGAAGTTTGATAAGCAAAGGTGGTCGGAGACCCCCCTAAGCAAAAAGGAGAGAAGAAGACGGCGTATTTAAATTTACGCATTTTATCTTATGTTTTGAGTCATAGGGAAGCCGGACTATTAAGAGGGGTAATGTGATGAACAAGAGGGTGGCAACAAATCTCCTATAAGATCTTTCTTCCACATCCTATGTTCGAGAAAAACCCCAAGAGAGAGCAAGTGAGAAGCCATAAAGAATACCCTGTTTTTGCTCTCTGCCTGTGGTCCGGATGCTCAGTCCGGAGGTTCCGGATAGAACCTCCGGGTGGGCCGGAATCCGGATGAGTTCCGGGTGGAACTCCGGACGAGTCCAGTAGCCTCTGGACTCGCCCGGAAGGCCGTCCGGAGAGCATCCCGGAATCCGGGTGGTCCGGAGCTACCGGGATTCTCGGTTGCTCCGGGTGTTCCTCCCGGAGGTCTGGGTCCGGAGGTTCCGGGCTGAACCTCCGGGTGACCTTGTTTTCCGGATGGACTCCGGATAAATTCCGGATGAGTCCAGTAGCTTCTGGACTCACCCGGAAGGCTGTCCGGAGGACAGCCCGGAATCCGGGTGATCCGGAGGTTGAGTCCGGAGGTTCCGGATGGAACTCCGGACTGTGCGCGCAGAGCCCCAACGGGCAGATTTCGGGGGGCCCTATATAAAGCCCACCCCTTCTTCCCCAAGGGGCACCCACGGCTGCAGCTTTGAATACATCTCTCCTCCACCATTGTTGACCTCCAAAGCTTGAGGATCTCCTCCCTAGTGCTCAAATCCATTCAAGCCTTTGAGAGAAAAGAAAGAGGAGACCTAGATCTACAATCTCACCAAGCCAAAATTTGATTCCCCCCTTGAGTTCATCACGTTGCTTGTTACTCTTGGGATTGTGGGGATCCCTAGCCGGTTGGTGTCTCCCGGAAGCCTCCAAAGTGTGGATTCGTGCTCCGGGATCGTTTGTGAGGGTTTGGAGGCCACCTCAAGGTCTACCACGAGTTATTTGAGCTCGGGCTTGGTTTGCCGAGGCTCAAAGGAGAAGAAGGCGAGACTTTGTGTCGCGAGGTGCTTTGTTGGGCCTCCGCCTCTCCAACGGAGATGAGCATCCCCCCAAGGGTGTGAACTTCGGGTTAATTCTTCGTCTCACCCTTGTGATTGCTTTTACTCATATCTATTGTGCTTGTGTGGTTCATCTTGTTTACCTTGTGCTATTCATCTTGTGTCATATAGGTTGACTCACTTAGTTGCACATTTAGAGAACTTATATTCCGCACTTCCCTAAAAGCAATTAAGAAAAAGTTAAAATTTGTAGTCGCCTATTCACCCCCCCTCTAGTCGACATCTTTGATCCTTCAATTGGTATCAGAGCCAAGGACTCTTTGTTTGGGTTTCATCACCTAAAGAGTAAAGATGACGACTTATAGTGAGGAGGAGGTAAACCAAATGATGGCCAAGCTTCGTGAGGAGCTCACGGCCACCATGAAAAAGGAGTTAGCCGATGCCATTAAGGCCATCTCCACCGAGGGCTCCAAATCCTCTAATGTTGAGGTTGATAAAGCCTCGGGGGATCAATTATTCAATGCGGTGCCTTA
Organism: Stipa capillata; assembly: GCA_019208055.1. Lineage (NCBI taxonomy): Eukaryota > Viridiplantae > Streptophyta > Magnoliopsida > Poales > Poaceae > Stipa > Stipa capillata. The sequence continues at coordinate 19,462 of JAGXJF010002661.1, forward strand.
CTCCTATCCCCCTCAACATATACTCATGTGCATATTCACAATCCCGGCCCCGCACCTATTTTAGATGGCACTCAATATCCATATTGGAAAGTTTCTATGGAATCTCATCTTCGCAGTGCCTCTAATCATTTGTGGAGCATCGTGGTGCATGGATTCAACCAATCGACCCCGACAACCTAACCGTCGATGAAGAGAGGGATGCTCAACTCAATGCAACCGCTCTCAACATGCTTCAAAGAGCGTTGACACCCGAGCTCTTCAACTCCATCATCCTATGCAAGACCGCCAAGGAAGTATGGGATGAGCTCAAGATCATGCATGAGGGCAACACAAGCATCCGAAGATCAAAACTATGAGATGGTCAAGAATGAAGCCAACTTGTTCGTGATGGAAGAGAATGACACACCCCAAACGCTATTTCGAAGACTCAACTCCATTGTGGTGTCCTTGAAGGGTTATGGGTGTGCATGGGCCGATGATGCATACGTCGTGAGCAAGTTCCTTGGCGCCATCCTCCCTTACCAACCGTCAATGGGCTTCAACATTCAACAAAGGGCGGACTACCTCAACCTCACTCCCAATGATGTTCTCTCACTCTTTGTCACTCATGAGAACATGGTCAAGACCGCCAGAGAAGACACTTGCTATTGCGCGTGGGTCAAAGAAGGCCAACCTAGCATTGAAGGCAAAATAAGTTCAAGCTCAAGACTCTAGCGAAGAAGAAGAAGCTAGCCAAGAGACTCATCACCAAATGACTTTGAAGAAGAGATGTCTCTCTTGGTTAGAAAATACAAGGGCTCTATGGGAAAAAGGGGAAGCAAATTCTCTAGGGGCAAGTCAAGCATGCCTAAGAGACTTTGCTACAATTGTGATAGTCCAAATCATTTCATTGCGGATTGCCCAAAGGAGAAGCGGGACAAGAGAGAAGGCAAGGACAAGGAGGAGAAGACATACAAGAAAAAGCCTTTCTTCAAAGATGGGAAACCATACAAGAAGAGGGAAGCAAAGGCCTTCATTGGTCAAGAGTACTCCTCGACAATTCCGATGCCGAAGAAGAAGGAGAGAATGTGGGCGTTGCCGGGATAGCCATTGTCTCTCCCTCCAAGCCCACCTCACTCTTCAAGTTCGACTACTCCAACGAAATCAAGATCCGACCATAAATGCCTCATGGCTAGAGAGGCAAAGGTACTTCCTTCATCAAATCCTACCTTATTTACCCCTCTATCTCCTATGTCCTCAAATGTATTGTGTGAAGTTAATGTGGAAGGAGATAGTGATAGTGATAGTGATAGTGATAGTGATGATGAGGAGGATGATATTGCAACTATAAAATTCATGACTTCTCTTCGTGGTGAGGCGCTTGATAGATTTCGCTTTCTCATGAATTCTCTTGTGGAACGCAATGAGTATATTGAGAGAGCGGAAACCCTTATCATTAGGGAAAAGGAGAGTGTCAAACTCCTCGAGCATAAACTCCACGAAGAGCAAGCTAAAAATGAAACTCTTAACATGGATCTCTCTAAAACTAAAATTGGTCTTGAGAGAGCTCTAGAGGTGGCTAATGGTTTCAAGGCTTCGAAAGAAAAGATTGAGGTTGCTCATGCTAAACTCTCTAAGGATTTTGAGTACCTTGACAATGGCTACAAGCGAGTCAAGGGTGAACTCATCAAACTTACCGAGTCACATGAGGAACTTCAATCCACTCACAAGAAACTCCTAGCCACCCCTAGCACTCCTGCTATTATTAATGTTGATGCTTCTGCTACTAACTCTCTTTTTGATAAAGCATCACTCATTGAGGAGAACAAGAAGTTGAAAGCTCAACTTGAGAGAGGTTTAGTCACATGCATTCAAGGTGAGAAAACTCTCAAGGAGCTAATGAGCAAGCAAAGGGAGAGGGTTCCTAGAGAAGGACTTGGGTTTACTCCCAAGTTCAATGACAAGGGCAAAGCGTGGCTTCCACATCATTATCCCAAGACCAAATTTGTGCGTGGAGGGCACAAGGAAATGTTGGTGATGATATTGTGAATGGCAAAGCTACTAGGAGCTATGTCACTCACAATGAGTTGTTGGGCACTTTTGATCCATCCTATGTGCTATGTAAGGCAAGGATGGGCATGTATTTGCTAAATTTGTAGGTGCTAAAGTGTGTAATGTTGCTAACTTAAGTCTATTGGGTTCCTAAGACCCTTGTTACTAACATCAAAGGACCCATCTACAAATGGGTACCTAAAATCAAAGCATGATTCTATTGTAGGACTATACCTCCGGTGGAAATGCTTGGGTGATCGATAGCGGTTGCACAAACCATATGACCGGAGAGAAGGGGATGTTTGAGCAATTTGTAGAAGACATATCCTCTACATCAAACATTGTCTTGGTGATAACAACAAGGGAAAGGTACTCGGTTGGGCAAGGTAGCAATCACTAATGACTTATCTATTGAGAATGTTATGCTTGTCAAATCTCTTAATTACAATTTACTTTCCGTTTGGCAATTGTGTAGTGTAGGTTATGATTGCTTATTTTCCATATCTAAAGTGACGATCTTTAGAAGAGATAATCTCAAAGTGGTCTTTGTTGGACATGTGGAAGGCAAGCTATATGTTGTTGATTTCTCGAAAGAGAACACTAAGCTTGAAGCATGTCTAATGGCCAAGACCGACGTGGGGTGGCTATGGCATCGTAGATTAGCCCACGTCGGTATGAGAAATTTGAAAAATCTTCTAAAGGGCGAGCACATTGTTGGACTAACCGATATTGCATTTGATAAAGATAGAGTTTGTAGCTCATGTATTGCCGGAAAGATAGTTGGAAAGAAGCATCCCACCAAGAGCATCATCACAACTTTGAGGCCTTTGGAGCTCCTTCACATGGATCTCTTTGGTCCTCCATCCTATGATAGCATTGGTGAAGTAAGTATGGTTTAGTCATTGTCGATGATTTTTCTCGTTTCACTTGGGTGTATTTTCTTCGATCTAAGGATGAAACTCAAGATACCTTCAAGTCTTTTGCCAAGTGAGCTCAACGACAACTTGATGAGAAGATCTTGGCAATTAGAAGTGACAATGGAACCGAGTTCAAGAACACCAAACTTGATGAATACTTGGATGAAGAGGGGATCAAGCATGAGCTATCTACTCCATATACCCCTCAACAAAATGGTGTGGCGGAAAGGAAGAACCAGGACATTAGTGGAAATGGCGAGGACCATGTTGGATGAGTACAAGTCTCCATACAACTTTGGGCCGAAGCCGTCAACACCGCGTGTCATGCTTCTAATCGGCTCTTCCTCCGCAAGATCTTGGACAAGACACCATATGAGCTACTCATCGGGAAGAAGCCCAACGTCAAATACTTTCGAGTATTCGGTTGTAAGTGTTTCATGCTCAATAAGCGAGATAGATTAGCTAAATTGCTCCTAAATCTATAGAAGACATATTTGTTGGATATGGATCAAACTCTCACTCATATAGAGTCTACACAAATCCACGGATGTGTTGAAGAATCTAGTGATGTGGAGTTTGATGAAATACGGCTCTCAAGTAGAGCGAGTTGATTCAAGTGTGTTAGGTGAAGAAGATCCGTCTCAAGCCATCAAGACCATGGGGATTGGTGAATCTTGCCAATCGAACAACCTAAGGAGAAGGAAGGAGAGGAATCAAGTTCAAGGGAAGTTGAACCTCCCACCTCGACACAAGATCAATTCAATGAACAAGAACAACCTCAAGACCATCAATCAAGTGAGTAAGATCGAGGTCAAGATCAAGCTCAAGATGGAGCTCAAGCTTCAAATGAAGAAGATCAAGCTCCACGTCAACAACGGATCCCATGCAACATGAAAGGACTCGACGTTGACAACATTCTAGGAAGCATATCTAAAGGGGTAACCACTCGTAGACGATTAACAAACTTTGTGAACATCACTCATTTGTTTCTTCTTTTGAACCCCTTAAGGTAGGAGAAGCATTAGAAGATCCGGAGTGGGTGTTGGTAATGCAAGAAGAACTCAATAGCTTCACTCGCAATAAGGTGTGGTCTCTAGTGGAGAGACCTAAGGACAAGGATCACAATGTCATCGGGACAAAATGGATATTCAAGAACAAGCAAGATGAAAATGGCCAAGTTATAAGGAACAAGGCAAGGTTGGTGGCACAAGGCTTCACCCAAGTCGAAGGTTTGGATTTCGGTGAAACCTATGCCCCGTTGCTAGATTAGAGGCCATTCGCATTTACTTGCATATGCTAATCATCATAACTTCAAATTATATCAAATGGATGTTAAAAGTGCTTTCCTAATGGTCCAATTATGAATTGGTATATGTTGCACAACCACCGGGTTTTGAGGATCCTAATCACATTAACCATGTCTATAACTTCATAAGGCCCTCTATGGATTAAAACAAGCTCCTCGAGCTTGGTATGAATGCCTTAGGGATTTCCTAGTTATGAATGATTTTGTGATTGGGAAAATCGATACCACTCTTTTCACAAAAAGGGTAAAGGTGACTTGTTCGTATGCCAAATATATGTTGATGATATATCTTTGGTTCCACTAACAAAGCATTAGCGATGAATTTGGTGAACTAATGACTAGCAAGTTTGAGATGTCAATGATGGGGGAGTTGAAGTTCTTCCTCGGATTTCAAGTCAAGCAACTCAGGAGGGAACCTTCATCTCCCAAACAAAGTACACCGCCGACATCATCAAGAAGTTCGAGATGGGACAAGGCAAAGGGGTGCAAGACGCCAATGCCTACCAATGGGCATCTCGACCTCAACCAAGAAGGTACCCCGGTAGATCAAAAGGTATATCGCTCCATGATTGGATCTCTCTTTACCTTTGTGCATCTAGGCCGGATATCATGTTGAGTGTGTGTATGTGTGCAAGATTTCAAGCCGCTCCAAAAGAGTGCCATTTAGTTGCGGTTAAGAGAATCATTAGATATCTTGTTCATACCCCAAACTTAGGGCTTTGGTATCCTAAGGGCTCAACATTTGATCTTGTTGGTTTCTCGGATTCGATTATGCCGGTGATAAAGTAGATAGAAAGTCCACTTCCGGAACATGCCAACTCCTTGGGAGATCGTTAGTTAGTTGGACATACCAAGAAACAAAATTCCGTTTCCCTATCCACCGCCGAAGCCGAATATATTGCAGCCGGTAATTGTTGCGCTCAATTGTTGTGGATGAGGCAAACTTTGAAGGATTATGGTATAATTGTTGGTAAAGTGCCTCTTTTGTGTGATAATGAAAGCGTAATCAAAATAGCCAACAACCCGTCCAACACTCCCGAACCAAACACATAGATATCCGTCATCACTTCATTAGGGATCATGTTGCTCGAGGTGAAATAGAAATATCTCATGTGAGAACGGATAAACAACTAGCGGACATCTTCACCAAGCCCCTAGATGAAGCTAGGTTTGCGAGTTGAGGAATGAGCTTAATATCATGATTCTCGAAACTTGTCTTGAGCTCTTGCATACACACATGTGCTTTACATTGTATCTTGCTATCTAGGTGCGTGCATGGTATAAGGGGGAGTGTAGCTCAAGCAATGAGCTATCACATCCGTAAAGGATGCAAATATTGAAACTTGTTATAAATGACCTCTTATGTGATTTATATGCTAAAATGAGTTTGATTCTTAGGACCCATTACTCTCAATAGAACTCGCGGTCCTAGATTCAATATGCTCAAACATATGGTAGAAATACCTCTTCAATGTATCTTATGCTCATGTTCATTTTTCTTTGTGGTTGTCTCGGTTCTTGATTCGAATCATGTCAATACAGCTATTCGTGTTGTTTTTTCCTATTGGATATGCTTAGAACACCTAAGGACATTCGTAGTGCTGTCTATGCTTACCTCATGCCATCTACTCTACTCTTGCACAAGTCATTTTGATCCTTGATATAGCTGTGAGGAGTTTTTTCTCTCAGCCCGGATGTTCCATCGGAGGCTCCGGACACAACATCCGGACAGCCCGGAATCCGGACTGCGCATCCGGGTAAGGCTCCGACGAGTCCATAGCCTCTGGACCCGCCCCGAACCGGACCCGGAAGCAACCGGAATCCGGACAGTCCGGAGGTTGAGCCGGAGGCTTCCGGACGGAACTCCGGACGGCGTGCGATTTGGCCTTTTAAGGCTGAGTCGGGGGGAAAACGGTTCACGTCAATTCATTTTCCCCCCCGACCCGTGCCCTAACCCTAAAGCCGCCGCCATCTCCAGCACCTCCGGAGGCACCATTGAACTCCGGTTGGTACATTGGTAGCCCGGAATCCGGATCTACCTCCGGTTCTTCAAGTTCTTCAAGAGGTTTCAAGTCTCCATCTGGCGTTTCCTTACCGTGGATTTGGAGGTTTTTCTTCTCGGATTTGGAGGGATTTGGACTCTACCCACCAATCTCCCTCATAGAAGGTGCTCCTCGCCAAGTTAGGGCAAGAGCATCGATGAATCGGGTAAATCTCCTTTGCATTCTCTCTCTCCTCTAGATCTCACCACCATTGCTACAATATATGTGAGATTAGTGTTTTATTGTTGTTTTTAGCGTAGAACTCATGTCATATGCATATTCCACTCCTATTCATGGCCATACATCTTCTATCGTTGAGTTTTGTGGAAGTTGGAGTTCTCCATGTTCATCGGGT
>JAGXJF010002662.1:0-16758 GCA_019208055.1 Stipa capillata
CTCAGACAGACCGACACCTGTGTCACCAGAGGCAGACCGACAAGGAAGATACAGTATGGGTTGCCATTAACCATCAAAACCATTTAGGGGCCTAGATGCTCTTTCAGTAGTTACGTATTATTCATCATCAAGCCCCCCATCAGTACATGAAATGAGGCCGGGATGGGTCAACCAAGAACATGCCTAGTCACGAATCACATCCGATCAGAAATATCCTTGGGTTGTCGATGTTTCCTTCGGAGTAGCTGATTCACCTACTCGGAGCAGCTTATTCGTCTGTTCAGGCAATGAACCATCCCAAGCGGCTTTAGCCCTCGAGTCATCCTTCTTCTGAGAAGGAACATACAAGCGCCCCACCGGGCAGTTAGGGCAAGCCCGTGATTTCTGCAGTGAAGCTTATCTAGATTCAGCGGGTGTTCAAAGAATTGATTTGTCTCGGAGGAAATTTCACATGGTGGTGAACATGTTGTTTCCTTCCTCTTTCCATCTGTATCTCTGACATGAGGGGTCCCACGGCACGCCTTCACGTGTCATGCGCCTGCTACCCCTGTTTTCCCGTAGAAACTGAAGATCGTGCGTCGAAAGTTACTGCGTGCATTTATTGCAATGGAACGTGGCTTAGTAGGCGTGGCTGAAACAACCGTTTGGTCCCTGACTTCCCTCTTGGTCTTATAAGACCGACTGTGGGGTCCATATTTTTTTCACCGCTCCTGCTTTCGGCTTTTCACATTTCATCTTCTTCCTCCCGATTGCCAAGAAATGCCTCATCTTTGATCATGATGAGAGCCACTTTCGTGGTTGACAATGTTTCCAGGGAGCGATCAGAAATGACCTCCTACCAGCTCACGACGTTGGAGGTGCTAACCCTCATCCATTCGCACCACGGGGTTGAATTCCGCCCCGTTTGGAACGAAAGAACACCTGCACCTGAGCAGGTATGGCTAGTAGTCTTCCTGGACTTCTTCCGATGCAGCTACTTTCTCCCTCTGTCATCCTTCTTGCTTGCCATGCTCCAGTTCTATAGGGTTGAGATCGTCAATCTCAACCCAAACTCCTTCGTGATGTTGAGCATCTTCGCACATTTGTGTGAGGCATTTCTGGGAACCCGACCTCACCTCGACCTCTTCAGGCACTACCACTACCTAAGGAGGATCAGCAACAAGGTCATCGGCAGCGCAGGCTCCCAATTTCGGGGAGGTAAAGCCGAAGAGTACATCGATTTCTCTGTCAAGAGCTCTTAGTCGGGGTGGCAAAAGAAATAGTGTTACTCCCGACCTACAGCCATCGGGGCTATCAACTTCTGGGGCACCGCGCCCGTCCAGGTGCTGTCGTGCTCTGGTGAGACAGACTTGAACCCACGTCTTTGTCGGCTAGCCAACGAGATCAAGGAGCTTAAGAACCGGGGATTAACAGCATGGGACGTCGCTGAGGATTTCATCAGACGTGGCCTCTGTCCTCTGAGGGCCAGAGACACTAGTGCCTGGGAAACCTCTTGCGACTTCTTCCGTGCTCGAAGGAAATTAGGTATCCCCCATTTTCGATAATCTCTTACATTCCCAGACAAACTAGTCTCTAATCTTGTATCTTCCTTGTCGGCAGCCTTGGACGAGCATGAGGTACTGGCGAGGATGAGGGCTCTTTTCGAGAAGCCAAGAGCGGGAAGAGGTACTTGCGATAAACCCTACTTCGTCAGATTTTTTTCCTTTTTCTTCTGACTAGAACTAACTGGGATCATTCTTGGGAAATCTTCTCTTTAGCGCGAGGGGCGCGGGATGATGGACCCAGATGACGGGGCTTTTGAGGGTCGACTGGATCCGTCCAGACCAGAGAACCCCCGAAATTTGAATCTGGCACCCACCATCGATACTATAGGGGCTGCTCTGGGTTTTGACTTGGATCTTACAGCACAATCTGACCCATTGGTAGGGTCACCTCGGGGGTTTCTCCTCAGGTATTCCCCATTTTTGCTTTGTTCTGACCTGTTTTGACATTGGGGTAACAAGGTCACCTGTCGCAGTATAGGGGGAGAATGTCTTGCTTCTGACGAAACAGATCTCATCCCTCGCAGAGGAGAGCACCAAGAAGATATCGCGAGATGTCGCGAGGCCCCAGATATAGGAGAAGTCAAGGGCGACTACTCCAGCCAAGAGGGGATCGTCCCTTGTCAGGGTCAAGGTGCCCCTCGAGCTAAAGCGCCCAAGGTGAGTGTGCTTTCCTTAGTCCTTTCCTCTAAATAGTCTGATGCGTGCTTTGATTGTCCTCCTCCCTCTTTCCTTCCCAGGCTGGGATTTCCCCCAGCCAAGGTCATAGCAGGAGTCCTTCCAATGGCATCGGCTTTGATTGCTACGCCGGACTCGGGGATGAGTCTTCTCCCGGCGGTGGTCCCCTCCCTGGCGGTGGTGGCGGGAACCCCTTCTGCCCCACCATCCGAGCCATCCATGCCGCTACTTCCTACGGACTTGGTGAAGCTTGTTGAGGGTGGCTTTGACTTCCCTCAATGCGTTGCCTCCCTGCTGAAGGTAAGGGAAGACGTGTTACTTATAGGGTTGTTCTGCGAGAAGACTAACCTTCATTGGTTGTAGTTTACCTTATCCCAGTTAGTCCCCTTCCAGGTGGAAGTAGAGAGGCTGACAAAGCGAGTGGAGGAGAGGGATGCCGAGTTGTTCGAGCTTAAGGCTGAGACGGAGCTGCTCAAGAAGGTCAAGGCCAAGCTGGAGGACGACACGCTTCACCTGGGTGGCGTGCTTATCGATGTTTGGTCGGAGGTGTCCCGAAGTGAGTCCCGAGTGGCTGCCCTGAAGGACAACCTCGAGAACGTCGTGGGGGTGCTGGAGGCTGCTCTGAGCGAAGTTGAGGTTATCATCCCCAAGAGCCCTTCCCACGCCACCCGGATGCGGGAGGTGGTGGTAGCAATCTCGCGTCTGAAGCCAATTGTGGAGGCCCATGTCAAGACCCAGCTCCAACAAGGGGTTCAGGACTCTCTGGCCATGGCCCTGCCTCTGCTGAAGGCCCGATATCTTGAGATGGATGTCGGTGCCCTCTGCGATGACCTACCTGGGGTGGAGATCGGGAACGCCAAGAAGCTGGTCGAGGAGATCTAGGGGGCAGCTAATGCATTTGTCGATTGTCTCAACATATGAGTTGCCTGTAAACAAAGACTTGACAATTTTTGGTCAATAATTATGTTGTGACTGTCTTACGTAGTTTTAGTCTTTCTTAGTAGGTCTTTTGATCGGGAAGCTGGTACTAAGTCCTTTGCAGGGCGTGCTGGTTTCCGATAAGGTGTCTTAGTATCAACTTGACCCAGTTACCTTTCCTAATAGGTAGATGGAGAGCGTTGTCAGCTTACTATGTTTTTGACCAGCTTCACCTAATATGCCGTAGTTCGTATCCTCTGGTTCATCCTCGATATATGTTTTAGAGACTTTTGCCACTAGTTGGGGTTCTCGGTTGATCAGGCCTTAGGTCGAGGTCGAGCGGAGAGTTTAATGACTCTCTGCCACTCGTCAACACGATAAGGGACCTTCCTCCATCCCGAGACTAGAGCTTGATCTTCCTTCATTTTTTGAGTGCTGAGCCTTTGGGTACTCCGTGCGACCAATTGTTGATGATTTATCAATCCCGTAATGCCTATCTAGCCCCCAATTGTCTATTGGAAAAAAATCAGGTGGATAGTTATGACTATAAGTCATATTCAACTAGATATGTGTTTACAAACTGCCTAAGAAGGAAAAAAAGGAGCTAGCTTATCTATTGCTGAAAAATAACAAAACAAATCATTGGGGCACGCCCTTCTACCTGAGTTTCTGCAAGTTGCTCTAAGTTCTCCGATCTTCGTGTCATGACCCACCGAGGGTATTTCGAGAGCGCGTGCTAGGCGGAGGCGCCTGGAGCGTCTTACCATCGACTAGTTCGTTCTGTAGCTTGATGACGCGAGGTAGGAGTTCAGGTCAACCAAGATGACTTCGGGGGCTTGAAGGGTGGTGCCTGTCCGGAATTACTCTAGGTGCTTAGAATGCGGTTTTCTTTTTGTTGGTATGGTTCTGAACAAGTCGTAGAACAAGGTCCCCGACCTATGGGGATTGTCTCCAGACATCTCGTCGGAGGTGTTTCTGGTACTTGACCTTATCGGTGACTGAGTCCGGTGTTCCTCGATGTAATTGAGGTGCCTGTCTTCCTCGCTCCCTCGGAGTTGTTCGGCGAGGTCCAGACTGTGCTTATCGCAGAACAATGCGTCTTGGGTAGAGCTCATTAACGTGATGACCCCTTTTGGCCCTGGCATTTTTATGCATTGGTATGCGTAGTGAGTAGCTACCATAAACTTTTCTAGGGTAGGTCATCCTAAGATGGCGTTGTATGCCATCCCGAAATTGACTATATCGAACAAGGCCTTTTTTGTTCAGAAGTTCTCTTGTGTCCCGAAGGTTACTAGAAGCGTGATCTGACCGATTGGAGTCGCAAAGGAGCCGAGCACGATGTCGTGAAAGGCCTGAGTAACTGATTTGATAGACGAACACGGAATCTGCATCGTGTCGAGGGCGCTTATGAAGAGTATGTTCAACGAGCTCCCCTCGTCAATGAGTACTCGGGCTACCTTACAGTTGTTGACTGTGGGCTCAACGACTATTGGATACCGTCCTGGTCGAGCATAGTTCTCGGGACGGTCATCTTGGTCAAAGGAGATCTTGATTTTCGACCACTTGACTGCGCGAGGGGTTCAAGGAACCGTTGCTAAGATTTCTCGGGCCAACAAATTTGTATTATCTCTTCAACTCGTAGGAAGCTGAGCCCCCAAACATATGGTCGATCGCCCGTACTTCGTCCAGGAAGGGTTTGTGGCCTGAGTTGTCGTCAGAACTAGAATCTCGACTGTGGTTTGTGACATGTGGGGACTTTTCACGGAGCTTTTCATTCTCCGCCTTGAGGTACTTTTTGAGGAGTCGGCACTGGCAGAGGTCATGCGAGTCGATTTGATGGAAGTCACACCAGTTCTTACCTATTTTTTTGGTAGAGGTCGACTGCTTGTTGCTTGAGCGGGGTTGCCATGCATGCTTCGCTGGGATGTTGGCCATCACCTCATCGGTCTTTGACCTCTTTTTCTCTGTTTCCTCTGAAGGCCTCTTCTTGCGCTTGCTTTTCGACGAGTTCCCCTCCTGTCTGGTGGGAGACCAGGTTGTCCCGTGCTCTTACTCTTTGATGAACAACAAGGTTTCTTCTGCACTAGCGGCCTTCTCGGCTAGATCCATCAGCTGTGCCACCGTTCTCAGGGGGTGCATCAGCAGGTCATGTATGCGCCTCTTATTCCTCTTACCCCTGACGAAAGTATGGATTACATCAAAATTGCTTACCTCGGGTATAGTGTTGCGAACGGTGCTGAAGCGCTAGGTGAATTCCGGTAGAGTTACGCTCTTCTACTGGGTAAGTTGGAAAAGGTCATTGATCTTGCCTGGATGAGCGTACGCTCCCTGGAAGTTCCCAAGGAACACTTCGTATAGCTGATCCCACGAGTGGATTGTTCCTGGTGGAAGGTTTGTCAACCATGTCCTGGCTGCCCCCTACAGGACAGTCAGGAGGTAGTTGGCCATCATCTTCTCGCCACCTTCGGTTGCCTCAATGGTGGTAGTGAGATTTGCAGGAATTCTGCCGGATTTGTGGTGCCATCATATGTTTCCACCAATCCGGGCTTGAACCAAGATGGCCAACGTACCCACCGAAGGTCCGGTGCGAGGCTTGGCACCCGTTTATGGTTTTCTAAGAGGTTTCTGGAGTCGGAGATAGCTCCCAGCCCTGATTATGAGGTCTGGGAACGTTCCGAGCTAGGGAGCATCCTCTCCCATCCTTCGACTAGAGGACGGTACTCCCGGTTGGATCGATCGACCCCCCGATCGGGTCTATTTCTGGGATGTCATCCCTCTCGGTTATACCGTCCCTCTGGATCTAATTCTTCTCCAGGCGTTTGTGATTGGAACTATGTAACAGATATCAATCGAGAAGACTCGGCTTGCACCAGAGCCTATTGTTGCTCAACCCCCAAGTCACGCATCCATTGTTCTCCAGCGGGGGTGGTAAGATTGTGCGTTTGTGGATGCAGAAGTCTGTGGTGAACCTCGGAGAGCTTCCGAGCAGTTCGGGACACATACCCTTCTCTCCCTCTTGCTAGTAGGTATTCGGATCCGCCGGTCGACTGGTGCCTCCAAGAGGTGTGACCAGTGACTTGTCCAGGGCAGCTTCGTAGCGCCTCCTTGCGGATTGATAGTACCATCGTCTTGCGCCAAGTCTTTAGGGTTTCCTGAGACATTCGTGATTACGAAGACTGTACGAGGGTCTTCCTTACTCGATGTGTACTCCAGATCCATCAAGTCTTCTCCGTTAGGAGGGATCTTGAGGGTTCGGTCTTGATCGGGTGACCGATCGGATCTTGCAGCCGAAAATCTTGACATTGGCCTTGCGGCATCTACGACAGCGTTATCAGAAAGTCTTAACGTCTCGCTGAAAGCCCTGGCACACTCGATCCTGAAGCGATTTGCATCACTATCGGAATCCTCATCAGGGGAGCAGTCTCCAAGGTCAACGCACTCGGACATCGGATCTAGGTTGGACGAGAAGCTGAAGTTGTCGTAGAAGCCTTCGTCCGAGAAACTAGTTCGTTGCACGGGGCCTGTCGTATCTCGTGTTGACTCCAACTTTGTCTCGACAGAAACGGCTGAATTGGTCCCCACGATCGGCGCCATCTGTCGACAATTGGTAAACCGTTGATCTTACAGTAGTCGTGAGACAGAGAGATTTGTTGAAGGGTAGGGGCTCCTGGGACCGTCGTCTAGCAGTATTGGGGACACAGACCAGGATTTTTATATAGGTTCGGGCCTCCCGTGGGATAATAACCCTATATCCTGTTGGAATATATTGAATCACGAGTATCTTACAAAGAGGAATGTTAGTGGCTATTCTAGATGGGATCTAAACCTAGTCGGGGTCTTCTTCGAGTAGATCTGCACCGCTGGTAGAGTCCTCTTGAGGAGGCTAGGGCTTGATCTCTAAAGGCTCCTTGCTTGTGTATGGCTGATTTGCTCCTAGTTGGATCTGATCTTCCTTGAGGGGTCTTCGGGTCCTTATATAGGAGGTGACCCTAGTCGTAGAGATCATGGACTTATCTATGATCGAGATTCTGCTATCCTTACACATAGGGATTGGCTCCCTAGTTTAAAGGGTGTTCGTCCTCATTATGTGAGAGATCTTTATCTTCTAGATTCCTTGGCGGCTACGTCAGCCGCTCCGGATATTCAGGTTATTCGTATACAGATACTACCCCGTATACGGTAGTTACGTATTACTCATCATCAGATATGATTAGTTGGAAGGCATTAGAGGATAGCTTGTGTGCAGATAGGGGTAGCCCTAGACAAATATGAGGGAAGGTTGAGGTGCTGCGACCAAGAAATTGGGCCATGTTTTGAGGGCATCATCAACGTTCATGAGAATGAAGGTTGTTATGTGGAAGTTGATAGTGAGGCCGGTCACTTTAGCAAAGTTGTCTAGGATTTGCCTGAGGTAGGAGCCAACTAAAGTGTCTAATTTGGCTAAGATTAGAGTGTCATCGGCATATTGAAGGACTGTACAAGAACGATCATGATATAGAGGGTGAGCTAGGCTACCGTGATGAGAAATTTGGGTGAGGAGTTGTTGAAGAATGTCGGCCATAATGATAAAGAGGTAGGGTAAGAGGAGATTGTCTTAGCATAGATCATTTCTACAGTTGATCCATGAGCCAGGCACACCATTTAGAAGAACCACCGTTGTGCCCTTCGTAGGATTTCCAGGATCTAGTTGCACCATTTGGGAGGGAAATTTTGATTAGGGAGTCCGAACAGACGAATTCAAAGGTTTTTTGAAGCCTTGATCACAATAGCAGGGGATTTCTCTTTGTGGTAGCAATTTAGAAGTTCTGCCACATAGACAAAAAAATTCAGAGATGCATTGTCGAGAGAGGAAACCAGTAGGGGGTTGAGAGGCTTTAACCTGGATGTAAGGACTTTGGCAATAGTTTTCACTGGACACGTTTGTAGTGAGATAGGTCTGAAAGCATCGGCCCAACGTGCAGAGTTGATCCTTTTGGTAGGAGGACGCTGTGAGCTCTATTGATTCTAGCGGTGTCAGCTGAGAAATTGTAGAAGGCCTAAAACATTTGGAAGATATTGATAGATATTTTTAGATTCTTAGAATCTAACCAAGAGGGAACCTTGAATTCCTGTTTTAGTTCATGTATGTTTTGCCAAACATCGTAGTCATCTAAGATTGTTGAATGATTCCTGGACCTCCTGGTAATCCCTGGATGATTCCGCCAACAAAACGCCTCCGTAACAAAAAGGCATTCGTCGGGAGGGTCTGTTTTCCCCTCATCCCCGAAGGGGCATTCGGTGAGGACTACGACGGCCTAGACACACTAGAGAAAAGTTTAACTTGGCCAGCAGCAGGACGACGACCAAGGGGACGTCACGGGAACCCAGAAGCAAATTGCGTACAGAGAAAAGTTTACTGGAGTTGTTAAGTTTGTAGTTGAACTTTGTTTATTAAATTGCCTTGTCTTTTCACAAAGTCACTGGAGAGGCTTGAGACTTCCACGTGGAAATTGCTAACGATACGACCATTTGGGGATGGTGTTAACCTCAAATGGAGGAAAACTTGTTGTGATGCCGTAGTTTTGTTGACTTTCTCTTAGCTTGGTATGATTTTGGGTGTACCTTGGACAATGGACAGAGTAGGAACTTGCCGAGAGGATTCCGGGGAGCAGTGCACTCGTTCTGTGATTCTGATCTTTTATTCTTTATTGCAGGATGATCATCTTTCTGAGGGAAGAGGGGATATACAATTCTCGAATTTCATTGTTGAAGATGAACAGACGATGCGCTAGTGGTAATAAATCAGATTGAATTGGATTTTTCTCTTTAGCCCACAGAAGTTCAAGAAAGTAGTATTATTATCTGGTATTTGACCAAGCACTTAGTTTACGTCTTACGATTCATCTGCCTTGAAAAACAATCCTGGACCAAGTCTCTTCTTCTGAAAATTGGCTAGTGAGTTAAAACATTTTCATATGAAATTATGGCTGTACTCTTTGCTTGCATATTGTGTTGAAATGTCTCACTCGAAGGTGTTGACAATTTCAGCCATATGCAAGGACCTTGTACCCTAGTCATATGAAAGATATGGATTTCTAGCTCTTGTGCAATTTAACAAATGTGCAATCCCCGCGAAAGCGCTATTTTGGTAGGAGATTAAATATGTATTCCTGCTGTCCATACATGTTTAGTCCCATTGCAAAAGTCACCCCTAACTCATCTTACTGCCAATCTTGCCAGCCATGACAAGATGTTAGGAAATGATTTTTCCCTCTTGAAGCTTCGCACAATCACGAGAGAAAGGCTGCAAACTTAACCTACAACTCTCAATGTGTTAAACATGATCCATCTAAACTTGTCTCTATCGAGGAGTCTCAGAAAACCCCAGAGACTTTTGTCGGTACACCTTCTACAAACTCAACCTCCTTAAACATTTCTTTTAATCCGGAACATCTCACCTGTTCAGAGCAATTGATTCAAGCATCTTGGCATTCCTTTATACGATCATCTTCATACTTCCTTTCATCTAATCTTCGGCTTGAAAAGAATAAAATATCAGGATTTTCAAAACTAATCTAAATAGGCTCAGATCAGTGAAGGCTGGTGTCATCTTAGTAGGGTATGGCTGTCCCAACATGTCGCACGAATGGTTTATGCCACACGATCATCTCATGGACGAATCCTAAAAACCCTAATTTCGCATCGTATAATATTTTGTTCGTATGCTTTCATAATCATGTCAATTGAGTGTTAATCAACAATTCCTTCCTCCCATGGTTATATAGCATCCTAAGTGTGTAACCTTCCTCTTCGTCCATTTTATTGCAAGTGAGCGGTAAAATCAGTCAACCATTCGTTTAAATTCTAACTCATTCCTGCTGCCATATGTTGTTGTCCTTTTCCTTCTCCCAAGAAATATCCTTAGAGACCCTTCTTAGTCCTCCAATAGCTCATCAAGAGCAATTTACAAGTGTTCACCTCTCATGTTGGTGATAAGGAACTGATTCTCTTAAGCTTAAGCCAATATCCTAAAATCCCGACGTCTCGACCGTTGGTCTTATCCTCGTTTTCGACCCCTCCTGATATAATCGGCTAATGCCACGTTATGAAGGAGTGGACCTATACCCATATGTCGCAACCAGAGGTTGTGTCCAAAAGATATCCTTGTCCTTCTTTTAATCAAACCGGTACCCTTCTTTTATTCTTTGTTGGAAAAAATTCTTGTCTCACATACCTAATCTGGACCTGATTTCTTTTGTGCCTTTCATCATCTCTGTGAAATCCTCTGGCAACTCTTTGTGTTCTCCAACTTTTAAGTCCTACTCTAAGATAAAACCTCAAGTCAAATAGGAGCTGCTCCAAGTTTTGGGTGTAGTCCTTCCCCTCCCTCCCTCCTCTCCTGAGGATCCTTGCTAACGGATCCAAGGAAGTCTTAAACCGGTCTTAACACAAAGCTTTGGCCTACCTTGTGGATGTGAGTCTGTACATGGTAGATTATTTAGAATTGATGGATAAGCACTCAGTATCTCAGAATGATTTTGTGCCCATGTTAGGACGTCAATAGGGAGCCTGATCACCTCCTCGTTGATGGCACTACGTGCGGTACGGGATGATTCTTAGGTCCCGACAATTCTTGAACTATCTCCTTGTACAAAACAGTCCATCCAAACTATTCTCATCCAAATTTTAAATCATTCATACGTTGTACGAATGGATGACCCTCTCTGAGTGGAATCATGTGTTGTGTTTCCGCATCCACCGTTTCCACTTAATCATCCTTAAATAAATGAAACCTCAATCAAGCTATTAAAGGACTCCATTTCGTCTCAGCACCGCAAGCTTTAAGCTTGTAAAGAAAATCTCGCTTTCCTTCCAGTCCATGTCCTTCCCAAGTACTGTAAGAACTAAGATTTATTTATTGAATGGTATTCGTACAATGTCCGTGTGACCTTTTTCTTGTATCTTTCTATTATATTTATGCTCTATTCATATCTTTGTTGTTCTACTCCCCACGTGTGCCCAACTTTTCCATTATATGAGGAAAAGTGCACTCTAGTATATTGTTCTCACTCTCGCAAAACATGATGCTTTCTTGATACCTCAATTCTACTCCTGATTCCTACATAAAGCAATTACAAACAACTTTCTCTACCCATTTCATTATTTCAAACTTGACAAAGATCATTTGTTCACAACAGTTCCTGTTACTCAAACCAACCATCTTGAATTCTGAGTTTGCAAGACCGGCAGTCGTCGCAGCACCTCTCACTTGCTACTACTTTTCCATCTTCGTCACTCTTCTTAGTCAAGTGTAGAACCTATTAAAGCTGAAGCACATATAAGAAGCCCTTTCTACAAATAATAATCTTTCTCGAACTAGTGTAAAAGTCGATAGGTGATTCCCTCTTTTCTTCTGTCAGCTTAGTAGGAGTAACCCACCGAAGAAAAAGATCTCTGAGATACAAAGATCGACTGCAAGCAGGCCCTTCTTTATCGTAGGAATCTCGGGACGAGATTCTTTTATGGAGGGTAGGTTTTTGTAATGACCCTATTCAAAATACACGAGATCTGAAGATCATCGTGAATAACCTGGAGTTCTTTTTCTCACATGCATGCATATAGGTCGTTTAAAAATGACCTTGAGTTAAAAACTTTAATATGATCCTTTCTGTGAGGGACACGGTATTTTAATTCAATTCAAGGAATTCACAACTAGTGAAGACGGCGACCATAGCCGCTACCTGCGACGGATTATGGCCCACCCCCGCCCCGTGCGACCAGCATACGACGCAATGCGTATGGATCACCACAGCCTGATTGAGGGATCACGATTCCAAACACATACGCTTTTCGCGTATGACTCACTTTGGCAATGGACCGTACATTCACTTTGCACTTCACTTGAATCAAAAGAAAATAACGAATTCCTCCATATGCAACCATCCACACTCCCCATTCAACATACACGCATGACAGACGGGAGGTGGGGGCATATATTGGACAGCAAGAAATATCATCACACAAACTCTACAATATGATAATAGAACTAGCTACCCACTTAGTGAACTTTAAAGATACATCAGTCGGCGATAACCGTAAATTTAGTCGAGACTGAAATATTTACAATGCAGCGGAAACAAAATAAAAGCCCCGCAGCGGTGCATCACCCGCTGGACAAAAGCCAAACCATTCCCACGAGTCGAACGCGGACCAAGGAAACCATCGGGCTAAATCTCATCACAAAACTCCGCAACAGTTGGCTCACCTGCAAATGTCTAGGAATATCCTAGGTGAGTACAAAAGTACTCGCAAGACTTATTCGTGCTTGATTCCATGCCCTACACATGCTTACTACCACAGTAATTAAACATGATGCGTTTCCATCGAAGTAATACATGATAAAGGTTGTGACCTAATTCATGGCATAAGCATAAGTGGTAGAGTCAAAGTGCGTTCCAGGATTCACATGAATACCAGGATGATCAAGATAATTGGAATATCACACAGGGGTAGCCCACACCCCATTTAAATTACAGATTCATCACAGTATCAAATTCAATCAATCTCTCGAACCGTTACCGACAATACGACTACCCTGAGTATAGTGAGTGCATTATCCCCAGGAGTTTGCAAGGCTCCAGGGCCTGAGACTTACCTCAACTACACCATGGCATTGATTCTCGGTAACGTCCACGTGTTAATAGGAAAGTGACACGGAAAATCACCTTCGGTTGGTATGGCAACAAAACTCTACTTACTCCTAGGTTGCCCTCACCTCCAATCAATACCAACGTTATTCCCGTGCACCCCCTCGGCTCTCACATCTCACCTTAACAGGTTGAGTTAATCGGGCAATAAGTGAAGTTCTCAACATAGCGATACACCCTACGCATGCTAGTGTGCTCAATCCAACATTCGATTCAAACAAGCATTCACACGCATACATAATTACGGAGAATAAAAGAATGCAACAAGCTCTGCTTGCCTTCGTCGTAGGATTCGGAGACTTGGGTGAGCTCAACAATTTGCGGTTCTTCCTCTTCGGGCTCTGTCGCAAGCAACACGAGACACCGGAAAGGGAAATGACGAAATAAAATGAGTTCCAGCATGTATGCATGATGGAAAATGCTAGACATGAGATGCTGAAGTATTTAGTGGATGCTAGGGTTTGTAATGGGAGTATGCCTCAGTTTAAACTTATGGAATTAAAGTGGTTATCCTAGCAATTATATGCATGGCTTATTTAAGTTAAACTTTAGTTAGGGTTAAACATTGATATGCACTACAAAAGGGGTTATACCTAGGGTAAGGTTTTGGAGAAAATAATCCGAGAAGTAACTACTAAGTAGGAATTAGGCATTTTAAATTTATATAATGTTAGGTACAAGGTTTGGAATTCAGTGCAAATGGAGAATCATATTTATACAATAAAATGTTGGTTTCATGTATTTGCTAGTTGGGATATTGTAGTTGAATCAAATAATAGAAAATTCTATAGGGATTTGAAAATATGAAGTTGTTCAAATTGAATTAGATACCTCTTGAGAAGATCTCCCAAGGGTTGGAAACAACTCGACTGCTAAACCTGGCCCAAACCCTAATTGCTGGCTTCACCCACTTTCTACCCTCAAAAAGCCCTTCTTCTTGCTGAGGTAATGCAGCGCGGAAGAGGTTCCAGATGGTCTGGAACAGTTGCTGAGGAGCTTCGGCTTGGCCTGAGAAAAAGGAGAGAAGGAGGAGAGGTGAGGGGAGAAGGAGAATGCAGGAAGAGGGAAGGGAGAGGAGAGGAGAGGAGCTGGCTCACCGGAGTGGCCGCGCTGGCTCGCCGGAGCTGGCGCCGGAGCTGAGGAAGAAGGCACCGGCTGGAGAAGACTAGCTCGGGAAAGAGAAAAAGAAGAAGAAAATGTGGCTGGGAGGAGAAAAAGAGGAGAAAGAGGGCCTTTGGCGCCTTATATAGGGGCCCCGGCGGGTTCTCCACGAAGGCACCACCGCCCACCGCCCCCAAACGGCGGTGGCAATGTGGCGGCTAAGCTCTGACATCCGGGTACTCACCCGGAAGTAGCCCGGAAATGACCCGGAGTCGGGCAGCCCGGACGTACCACCCGGAGGTTCCGGAGTGAACCTCCGGCCTTTACAAAGCGAGCGATTTCCCTTCTCTGGACTCTCCCGGAATTCAATCCGGAGCCCAGCCGGATTTCGGGCTCATCCGGAGGTTCATCACGGAGGCTCCGGATGGGACCTCCGGTTGCACCGGGATCACCTATATGCTCTCTGGACTCCCTCGAAAAATAGCTCGGAGACCATCCGGAATTTCCGGACAGCTCGGAGGTTCAGCTCGGAGGTTCCGGATCAAACCTCCGGCTGGCCAACCCTCGCTCAACCCTCTCTGGACTCACCCGGAAATTAACTCGGAGGCCACCCAGAAATTTCGAGCACCCCGGAGGCTCCGCCCGGAGGTTCCGGACCAACTTCCGGATGAATACAGAGAGCTAAAACTTGTACATAAAGCTATTGTTGGAGAATAAGCCCAAAATACATTTGGGTTTTGGTAGTTATCCAAATAAGTTGATTGGTGTTAATTTGCAAAAATTGAATTTTAAGGGTGAGATATGTACGTATTCTATAAAACATAACTTTTCAATATTCAAGTTTATGCAAGGGTTGTGCATGGATGATGCCATGTATGCATGACGAAAGCAAAAACTTATTTATAGGGTAAAATGGGTGTTACACTTTCGATCCCTGTGCAATAGAACGATGAAGCTAATGTCATTAAAACTCATGGTTCAAAAACTTCTAAATGTTCTCGTTATCTAAAATCAAAAATTTTGCAAGTCAATTGGGTAACTGAACCAAATTAATTCCCAAAGCTTTTCTCCTTGAACAGAATTGCGAGAAGAATTAATCAATTGATCCCTTTTCTTCATCGACTTTAACGAAACGTTATATTTCCGGGGTATATACAAGTCCGACTTCTAATATAAATCTCTGAAACATGTTATAAAAGTTAGTAAGCTACTTACAATTCACAGTTGAGTTCAGGACATTCTTAGATGTTTGTTGTTGACGATTAATCCAAGAATATGTTAACCTCACCTAAGGATCGTTATAAGGAAGATTTGGATCCTAAACATCCTCAAATTTTCTCAAACTTTCTAAATGTCCTTTACATATCCACGGAGCAAAGCATAACTTAAAACAGCAAAGAAATCAAAACAAAAAGGAGAAGAACAAAATGCGGAAAAGATCTTACCTTTGCTGGGCCGAAGCCCATGTCGTCACCGCCTCATTTTGCTGCCCACGGAACCCACGCGCAGGTCCCCCTGCTCCACCTAGGCAAGCCGCAGGCCACGTCCTCCTCCTTCCCAATTTTCTTTTCCCCTCAATCGATTTCTCCTAGGCCGCTGCTCCTGTGCTCCCTCCGTCCGCTAGCTCCGCGCCTCCGCAGCTCGCCCAGGTCGCCACCGGCTGGTGACCTGCCCCACGCACCCACCAGCCGGTCTTCCTCATCAGTGCCGCTCGCCCCACCGCGTCTCGGCCAACCGGCGCCTCCGACCGCCACGCCCCGCTCCTGGCCGTCGTCTCCGCCGCCCCGTGAATCCTCTGCCAGCAACCCCGCGCGTGCGCCGTCTCGCACGGTCTCTCCCAGCCGATGAGCCACGCCTCTCCCTGCCTCGGTTGCCCCCGTGCACTGCCGCGGTGCTCACCGCCCCGGATTCTTGTCGCCGTTGCTGCCTCACCTTCTTCCTCACCGCTTCCCCAGCAAGCCGCCGCACCCGCCGCCGCCTTGCTGCCATAGACCTTGCCACCGGAGCGCCCGCCCCGAGCTCCTCCAGCGGCCGCCCTAGCCCTTCTCGCCGCGTGCCATCGCCCGTTACTCCTGCTGCTTCCCATCTGCTCACCGGCGTCTCCGACACAAGCCCGAGACCCTCTCCGTCGTTCTCCCCAACGACATCACCAGCGCCGTGCCACCGGCCTCCTCCACCATGAAGAGCGTCGCCGTCGACCCTTGGAGCTCCGCCACCCGCGACACCGCCGGCTTCGACCTCGGCTTCCCCGCCCACGTCACTAACTCCAAGCCAAGCGGTAGCAGCACCGGCTCATCACTGGCAACCACGGCAACTTCATCACCACCCCACCTCTGGTATCCCCTCCTTTGGGCAGCTCAGTATTTGCATTTTTGTCTAAATATTCATCGATTAGTTGCTCACCAGTACACCGAATTCCTGAGATTGTTATTTAAGATTAGTTGACCAGTTGATGCATTGGTGGGCCATATGCTAAGTTCTTTTGGTCGGTAGCTGAATCAGTTCAACATGTTTATTACTCGCTCCCCTTTTGAGCCCCAACGATCATTAGTTTGGGTTAAAACTTGTTCAGTTGATGATTCTCTAACCAGTACATGACACAACACGAGCTTCACTTATAATTAGTTAACTAGAGTAGTTTAAACAGCAGCTATAGAAATAGCAACTGATGTGTTGTCGCTGCTAAGCTATATGTGTATGTGCACATAAGCCGTTAGCTA
The DNA here is from genome assembly GCA_019208055.1 of Stipa capillata. Taxonomy (NCBI): domain Eukaryota; kingdom Viridiplantae; phylum Streptophyta; class Magnoliopsida; order Poales; family Poaceae; genus Stipa; species Stipa capillata. Next base: position 16,645 of record JAGXJF010002662.1, read on the forward strand.
AGCACGCGCATGTGCTGCTGCTACCTAGGCTTGCTTGAGCCATCTGATTCCAGGATTTATAGATTAGTTAATGCACAATGACTAATTAATATGCTGATTAGCTCAATCGGTCTC
>JAGXJF010002664.1:0-101333 GCA_019208055.1 Stipa capillata
TCTTGGTAGTACCCTCCCCCCCCCTACCTCTTTCTGCCCCTCACCACCCACCCCCTTTTTTTTACCCCCCCCCTTTTTCTTCATTTCTTTTTTTCTTTTCTTCCCCCCCCCCCCCCCCCTCCCCCCCCCCCTTTTGTTTTTTCCTCTTTTTTTCCTCCTCATTCTTTTTTCTATTTCCCCCCTTTCTCCGTTTTTTTCCATTTCTCTCCGCCCACCCCTCACACTTCCTCCTCTTTTTTTTTTCTTTTTGTCTTTCTTCCTTTTTTTTCTTCCAACCTTTTTTTTCTTTCTTATCTTCCCCCTCTCCTTTTCTTCACGACCCCCACCAACCCAGCCCATCCCTCCCCATCCCTCCCTTCTCCCTTCTTTCTTCTCTCTTTTTTTTCTTTTTTGACCTACTACCCCCTCTTTCTTTTCAATCCTCCCTTTGATTTTTTCTTTCTTCCTCTTTTCTACTTTTTTCCCCCCTCTTTTCCTTTGTTCTTCTTCTTTTTTTTACTTTCACACCCCCACCCCCCCCCTTTTTATCTTTTTTTTTATTTTTTTATATTTTTTTTTTTTTTTCTTTTTTCCCCTTTATTTTCTCTTTTTTTTTTCATTTCCTCTTTTTTTTCCCCCCACTCTTTTTCACATTTCTTCGTTACTTTCTTTTTTTTTTTTTTTTCGCCCATTTTTCTCAATTTTTTTTCTTTTCATTTCTTTTTTTTCTTCTTTGTTTCTTTTTCTTTTTTTCCTTTTTTTTCACTTCTTATTTTTTTTTCCCCCCCCTTTTCATTTTTTATTTCATTTCCCTTTTTTTCATCTCTTTTTCTTTTTTTTTTTTTTTTTTTTTTCCTTTTTTCGTTTTTCCCCTTTTATGTCTTCCCTTTTCTTTCTCCTCACCACCCCACCTCATCCCCCTCCCCCCCCCCCTTCTTTTTTCTTCTTTTTTTTCCCCCCACCCCTTTACTTTTCACTTTTCCCCCCCCCCCCCACCCTCCCCCCCCCCACCTCTCCCCCCCCCTCCCCCCTTAACCTTTCTTCTTTTTCTTTTTTTTTTTCCTCTTCTTTCATTCCCCCCCACTCTTTTTTTTTCCTCCCGGTGTCCGTGACTTACATCTTGTGGGTAAAGCCGTACAACCTCTGTAGAGTGTTAAAAACTATTCGAATAGCGCGTCATCGGTCATGGACATGAACTGGCAAGGCCACACACTGGTTAGACTAAGTTTTGATTATGAAAGCTGGGCAATGGAATTAAGGATGTGGGCATGATGTGTCCACAGAGTGCAATTTACGCTACCCGGTTGGTAGTTAGGAATTGCTGAAGAGGAGGCTAGCTGTACTGCCCAGGGTAGTGTGAGCGGAAGCCAAAAAGGGGTAGGCGTGATAAGCTAAGCTATCACGCTGAGGAAAAAGGAATAAGGGAGGTAGCAGAGACTACCTAGTTCGTTGAATGTGACTTGGGATGTCTTCGTTTTCAAAATAGCTTTGACATCTATTATCGTATTTAAGATCAAAACTTACATTTCCACATAACCTGCAACATAGGATAGAGCTTTCCTTTGTTATAAACCTTGCATGAAATGTTGCCGTATAATCCTCCTGTGGGAAATGCTTGCGAGTACATTCAACGTACTCACCTGGCTTGTTGATTTGGCCAGACGAAGAAGAAGAGTGGTGCTCTGAGGACGATGTCAGCGACCACGAGGGCTAGGACGTTCTCCCCAGTCAGTTGCCTGTTGGGTAGGCATATTGATGGGTTATTATTCACGCTTTGTTGTTATTCTGCTGCTACTTTTATTCAGCCAATCGGCTATGATGTTGAATAATGACCATAAGGGTCTATTTGTGTAAAATACTCAGTATTGTATGTGAACGTTATCAAGTTCTTGTGTGTACTGGCTACTGATCCAGAGACCAGTACAATAATCACAGGGGCGTAACCGGCCCTAAAACCGGGTACGCCACACACGGCCAACTACAAGCTCCGGCACCTCAGTGGAGATTTAGGCTCTGTTTGGTTGGGCTTCTGGGCCGCTTTTCATTTTAAAAAGCCCCAGCCCAACCAAACAGGGTGCTTTTGCCTAGCTTTTTCCAATGGCCCGCAAAGCGTTGCAGTACAAAATCCTCCACTGCGGGAAGCCGACCGGGAGCAGCTTCCCACAGTGGTCACTTAAAGTATTCCGAGTTTGCCCATCATTTTCATTGAAATTACACGCAAATGCCCTTACTCCTCCGGTCCTCCCGATCCCCTTCTCCATCGCCGCCGGTCCGCCCGATCCCTTCTCCACCGCCGGGATCCGACCTTCCCCGCCTAGCTCCGGCCGGCGAGCCTCCACAGCCCCTGCTCCTCCGACCACGGCTCCACTGATCCAGTGCGTTCTCCTGAGCAATCCCCTCCGGATCCCATCACCGCCGCTCGGCCTTTGCCCACCGCCACCGCTCGGCTAGCACCGGAGGCGAGCTCCTCCTCTGCCGGTCCTCCGCCGGTCCTCCGCCTCCTCCCCCTCCGCCTGTCTTCTCCTTTTCCCCAACTCTCCCTTAAGCACTGAGCTCTCTCTCCTCAAACACTCTGAGCACTCCCAGCTCTCTCCGCCGCAGTCTGAGCAATCCCGAGCCATCTCCTCTTCCTTCTCGAGTTCGGCGAGTCACCACCGTTACCCTCCTCTCTGGCGAGGTAGTCCCGAGAACCCCGCTACCGCCAAGCTCCCTTCCCAGCCCGCCTCTATCCCTCTGAGTTTCCCTTCCATCGCTTCCTTGAGCCCCGACCTCCTCCACTCACTCCCGGAGCACCGAGCTTCTTTTCCCCATTTTCGAGCTCTGGAAAACTCACCCCCGCCGCCCATCTCCGGTGAACTCAACCCGAGCCGCACCCCATCGTCGCTAGCCCAAATCCCCATAGCCCCTGCCTTCCATTTTCTACAAAAATGGATTCCCGAGCTTCTGTAGCGCCTCCCCGACCTTCCAATTTTGTCCGGCGAGCTCCGCCGACGAGCAATTTCGTCCCCCGCCGCCGGCGGCCACCGCCTCTTCCACCTCCCCTGTTTCCTCCCCTCTCTTGGGCCAGTGCCGAGCGCACCAGGCCGGTTCGGCCGGCCCATCTCTTCTTTTTCTTTTCTTTTGTTTCTTTTATTTCCCTTTTTCTTGGCAGGCCAAAACCCGTCTGCAGCCCAACAACAGCCCATTAGCCAATTTAGAGAGAAGAGAGAGAGGAGAGAGAGATAGAGAGGAGAGATAGAGAAGAGAGAAGAGAGAGAAGATAGAGAAGATAGAGAGAGAAGGGGGAGAGAGAAGAGAAGAGAGAGAGAAGAGGGAGAGAGAGAAGAGATAGAAGAGATAGAAGAGAAAATAAATAAAGCAATTTGAATTTTTGTTAATTTTGTTTTTTCTGAATTTTTTAAAATTTTATTAATTTCCTGAATTTTTCTTAAATTTTCTGGATTTTCTTATTTTTTTGAATTTTTCTGATTTTTTAGAATTTTCCTGATTTTTCTGATTTTTTCCTGATTTTTTTGATTTTTCTTATTTTTGAATTTTTTCTAATTTTTTGAATATTTTGGGTTTTCTGATTTTTTATTCACGAAATCATATAATATACACTGCAGTGGTATTTCAGACATTTCCTCATACAACAGCCAACAGCCACAGCCGAACCAAACACGTATAACCGCAGACTCACGTCCCAACAGCCACAGCCGCTTCTCCAAACAGCCAGTCAACAGCCGCTTTTCCAACAACCGCAGCCCAACCAAACACCCCCTTAGCTAGGCTGCTGCTCTTCCTTGTCCCCCTCCTCCCTCTCCTCCCTCCCTCCTCCTCTAGATCTAGATCTAGATCATTAATTAATCCTTTTCTTCCTCCTTTCCACCTCTTTTTCTCTCTCCCCCCTCCCTCCTCCCTCCCTCCCTCCCTCCTCCTCCTAGATATATAATCTATATCTAGATCTCTTTTAACCTCCTCCCTCCCTCCTCCCCCTCCACCCATTTTCCCCTCTCTTAATTTCCTCCCTCCCCTCCCTCTCTCTCTCCTTACCCTATTCTGAAGGCAAGCGAGCTCTCTTTGGTACGATGTAATACATGAAAGAAAATAATAAATTTTCTGTTTATTCTGTTAATTTGAACTATAATCAATCAGTTTGTTGTTGTAGGGATCGATGGATCGAAGTTGGCTGTACGACAAAAGGGCAACACGGAGTTTCGTCGATACTCTGAATGAGTTCTAGATGTGGCCGAGGAAGATAGGGAGAAAAAGGGTGCAAACAAGATGTGTGATCCGTGTTTTGTATACAGAACACGATAATGTTCAGGGAGAGAGGCATGTTGCAGCTACACTTGTTGACTAAAGGTTTCATGGAAGGTTATACACGTCGGACAAGTCACGGTGAGAGACTCCTGAATGTTTAGAAGAAGAGGCCATACATGGAGACGCAGAAGAAGATGAAGACCATATTTCTGAATGTAGGGATGACTTGACGGGAGAGGCGGGGAACAATGTGGCTGAAATGTTGAGGGACAGTCACATGGCGGACCAGGTGGTCGAAGACCCCGAGGATGAAAGAGAGGTCGCAAAGTTTGCGACACTGATGGAAGACTCGACAAAACCACTGTATCACAGCTGCGATCCTGAGCACACGCGTCTATCAGTCACGCTAGCACTTCTAAGGATCAAGGCAGCCCACAACTGTCCGGACGCAAGCTTCGATAAGACACTGGCTTACCTTGCAACGGTTTTTCCAAAGGAGAACGTGTTGCCTACGAGCACCGAGGAAGCCAAGAAGGTGGCCTGCCCCTTGGATTGGATGTAGAGAGACTCCATGCTTGTCGGAATGACTGCATTATTTATCGCAAAAAGTATAAAGAGCTGCACAAATATCCGGTGTGCAACACATCTCGATATAAGCAGGGCAGAAACCAAGACGATGATGAGGAAGAAGTGTCGAGTGGTGCCCCTGCAAAGGTTGTATGGTACCTTCCAGTCTACCCCTGTTTGAAGCGTTTATTCGGTAACAACAAGGAGGCAAAGCTGCTGCATTGGCACGAAGAGAGGCGAACAAAGGATGGGGTGTTGAGACACCCAGCTGATGCTTGTCAGTGGAGGGCAATTGACGTCGAATACCCAGATTTTGGTGGTGATCCGAGGAATATCAGGTTTGGGACGAACTAGCTATGCTATGGGAAAAAGGGGCTCAGGTCTGGGACGCGGACAAAGAAGAGTTCTTCATTCTGAAAGGCCTGTTGTTCACAACGGTACAAGATTATCCCGCGTACGGGAACAACGCGTGTCAGTGCACCAAAGGATACGAAGCATGTGTTAAGTGCATGAAGAAACCATAAGTGTTTTCTTAGAAAGCTTTAGAAAAATCGTGTTCATGGGCCACCGAAGGTGGCTTACCATGAACGACCCATGGAGAGAGGACACGGAAAGGTTCGACGGAACAAAAGAAATCCGTCCAAAGCCTCGCGAGAAGACCGGACAGAAATCTATGATCTCTTGAATGAAATGGACGAAGTTGAGCCAGGGAAAAGGAAAGAAACAACCGCCGATAAAGGGCGTCTGGAAAAGGAAATCTATTTTTGGGAATTGCCTTATTGGCCTCACCTAGACACACATCACAGCATTGATGTAATGCATGTCGAAAAAATATCTGCGACAGCCTGCTTGGTCTCTTGCTCAACATTTCAGACAAGACAAAAGATGGACCAAGGCACGAGCAGACATGCAACACATGATATAAGACATGAGCTGTGGGCAACCAGAGAAACGACCAAGACGGGGAAGAATGGTATCAGAGTTAAGACCAGTTGTCCCGCTGCTTGCTACACTTTGAGTAGAGACAAGCTCCATAGCTTCTGCGAATGCCTCTATGGTGTCAAAGTTTCTTCGGGTTACTCGGCAAACATCCGAAAACTTGTTGACATAAAGACTCACCGACTAATTGGCATGAAGTCTCATGACTGCCACATGATGATCACACAGATACTGCCTGTTGCAACTAGAGGTATCATGGAACCAAGTGTCCACAAGACTATCATGGATCTTTGTAACTTCTCAACACTATCTGTCAGAAGTCAATCACGGTACAATGCTGCCTGAAACTAAAGGTCGAGATCACTGTCATACTATGCGAACTTGAGATGTATTTCCCTCCAGCATTCTTCGATGTCATGGTACATCTCATGATCCATATCGTTCCGGAGATACTGGACCTTGGTCCCATGTTTTTACACAACATGTATCCGTTTGAAAGGTACAACGGGGTTATCAAGCGCTATGTTCGTAACAGAGCGCATCCGGAAGGTAGCATCATCCAAGGCTATGCTACGAAGAGGGCGTCGAGTTCTACACGGATTACATGCGTGATCAAAAACCTATAGGTGTTCCAGTTTCACGGCACACAGGCAGGCTCGACGGTAAAGGCGCGATCGAGTATAAAAATTTACATGTGTATCGATCGGAAAGATTAGATGACTACAACAGAGTACATTTCATAGTGTTGCAACACCTAGCTGTGGTACAGCATTATATTCAGATCCACATGAAACAGTTTGCACGAAACAAATCCGAAAAAGGGCACAGTTGCGCTCACGAAAGAGCATAACGCAAAGTTCTCCAGGTGGCTAAAGGACTACTGGTACGAAAGGGAGCCGGTAAATGGAGAAGAAGAAACCATCCGAATATTGTCACAAGAACCCGATAGCAAAGTCGTGACGTGGCAATCGTATGATATCAATGGATACACATTCTATACGGAGGCTCAAGACCGGCGCAGTACGTACCAGAACTGCGGTGTAACGCAGGAGCCTAGAACTGGTCATCAGGGCAAGAAGTGTAGGTACTATGGCGTGATCGAAGAGATCTGGGAACTTGACTACACCGTGACCAAGATCCCCATGTTTCGTGTCAGATGTGCGAAAGACGTCAGAATCGAAGATATGAACACCAGTACCATGGTCATACCTCCACCGATCCCTATGGAGTCACGTCAAGTCAAATCAATCAGTCCCAAAGATGAGCCATGTGTATTAGCCAAACAACTCACCCAAGTCTTCTACATAACCGACCCGAAGAATAAGAAGCGCGTTGTCGTGAGGAAAGGGAAAAGGAGTATTGTCGGAGTCGATGGTGTAGTTGACGAAGAGGACTACGACCAATTCGACGATCCGGACACAGAAGAAGAAGATGTGGATGATCGAACGAGCAAAAGGCGCGAAGGTACTCAGATGCGTGTCCCTACATAAGGCGCAGTCACGCCGAAGGACTGACGTATACCAGCAAGAAAGTCAGAACTACTATTGAGAAGCGTGTCGAAGATGACGCAACCTAGGTTCACAATCAATTCAGAACTAGCCTCAATGGTTATGTAATAATATCATTTTGATGAATTGAATTGTTATGTTCGGGACTATGTAAAACAAGGGATGTATAACACTAGATGTACATAATTTAGTAGTATATGAAAGGTACAATAATTATTTAGTAGATGTGAAACTAGCTCAATTATTTAGTTTGCTTTTGGTGAAAATACTACTATCCGGAAGTGCCATCCGGAACAGACATCTGGAACAGCCATTGTGAAACCCTAAAGAATCTCCACTGACGGGCGGTGACACTTGACCGTCAGTGGAATGAACTTTCACTGACGGGTACTTGTTACCGCCCGTCAGTGGAAGTTCATGAGATCACTGGAAGTAGAGTTCCACTGATGGGCGGCTATTATGTGTCCATCAGTGGTGTTCTAAGACTATATAACAGGAGACTTTGCCAAATTTCTTCCGTTCTCGTGTGTTCCAATTCGAACCAGCCGCGAACCCGTGCCCTAGCCCCCGCCGCCAGGCTGCCGCGCTGCCGCCCGAGCCCCCGCGCCGCCAGCCCGCCACCCGCCCGAGCCCTAGCGCCGGTGCCCGTCTCATCCTCGTCGCCACGCTCGCCTCTCCGGCCACCGGCGACGTCGTTCACTCCATCCTCTCCTCCGCCGGTAAGCTCCTCCTTCTCCTCTCCTCTTCTCTTCTCTCCGGCCGTCGGCGTTCTTTAAAATTCCAATGGAATGTGTAGGTATGTCATTCCAAATATGTTACCCTATTCAATCAAGCATCGAGTGTAGCACTTCATTGTTCCAGTCTGATTCCTAGATTGGTTTCTATTCATAAAAGTGATGTTCAGAAGTGACTTTTTTCCCAGAGACGAACTGATCTCTCGAATTCAGTGATATATTCAAGTTTCTTGCTTATCTTCGTACAATGTTGGTCAATAAGATGTTTCTTGCTTTCTAAATTTGATCAGTAGGATTTCCGAAAGAAGTTCGTAGGATTTCAATCTATAGAAAATTTTCATATAAAGGCCCTTTGGAGCACATTGCTACAATGATGCTAGAGCATGGTTTTTCTGTTGATGCTTCAATATTAACCCTGGTGCTAATCCAAGTGTTTGTATGATCCGGTGAAATGTTGTTGTGCCCTTGTATGTTTTTTGTCCGATGCTGACGCCGAGCCAGAAACGGAAGAAACAGAGCACGATCTGGAGATGAAGTGAATTGTTTGAAATTGGGGAGTTAGGGTTCATATCTTGCATGGAGCTCTAAGAAAGATTGCTGAGAGGTTGCTTTAGATTAGTTCTTTGTTCTTTTTAGAGGGAAAGGAACCAAGGGAAGAGAGAGAGAGAAACCATTTGAACACTTCATATCCTTATGATGTTGGCTATTATACATTCAATTTTTTTGTAAACTAAAGGTTATGCAAACCATGTCAGATGTCACAATGCAACGAATTAACATGCATGTGAATGCTTAAAAGGATACTTTCTCTCTCTCTCTATTCTCAAATGTGACTCGTTTTAAGCTTTCAAATCCTACTGCATAATTGTTAATAGTTGTTTTGTATTTTTATTTTTAAGTTTCTTAATCAGAAATGGACTCGTCGCCAACCCGGGAAGTCGCCCACGTAGATGATGACAGGGCGGTGCCCCTAGACGTGGCGGCCCCGATTGACACCCCGCCCCGAACCGATCAAACAGACCCTGAGCCGGCCAGTGAATCTGCCGTCGAGCCGGCCAGTGTAGCTGCCGTCGAGCCGGCCAGTGTACCTTCAGCACCAGCACCTCCCTCGGTGCAAGATGAAGAGAGGGCATCTGGCTCATCTGACGATTCTCGGTCTAGTGAGTCGGGATCGGAAGAAGAGGCGGCGCCCGAGCCAGCACCATTGAAGCCGAAGAGACGGTACAACCCTAGAGGAGGGAACCAGCTGACGAACGAGACATTCGTGGTCACTCGAGTCGGCGTAACAGGTGTTCCTGCAAGTCCCGAGAAGGCTGCGAGGTCGTTCAGCAACACCTGCGGGTGCATTGTCCGTGAGCATGTCAGGATCACATGCCGGGACTTCAAAAAAAATGACTGACAGCCAGAAAAAAGTCCTATTCGATAAGTTGTGGGATAAGTACGCTATCCCAGAGGCTGACAAGGAAAGAGTGCCACGAAAAGCCGACAGCATCATGTGTGCTACGCTAAGGACATGGCAATATGAAGCAACGAAGCTGCTGGACACCGATTTCAAAACTACAGTTAAAACTAAATGGCCAAAGATAGAACTCGAACACTAGGAGGAGTTCGTTGCTAACAAGAAGAGTGATGCATTCAAGGAGAAGAGCCGCCGGGGGAAGGAGCTGCGTTACGAAGAACAAATTCCCCCATCACCTTGGCAGCCGAGGTGTTCCAGGAAGACCGATCTGGGCCAAAGAGGACGCCGCGCTGATAGCGGCTGGCAAACTAGTTCCTTTTGCCGATATCGAGCAGGAACGTGCCTAGATTTGGATGAGGGCGCACACAGTTTCTGACCCAGCTACTAGGTCACCAATTATCACGGACCCCGAGCTTCAGGCGGTTTCCGAATGTTTGGTACAATCTAAACCCAATGTCTTCTTGAATATACTATTGTGCTTCCAATATGCTAACGGCCCGCACCTTGTGCCGTTTCCCTTGCAGAGGCAGCTGTCCCAGCAGCCTGAGAGCTCCCAGGACTCCATCTAGAGTGAGAGGTGGGAAGACCATCTCTCGAAGGCTCTAGGAACGAGGGAGAAGACAGGGCGTGTCCGAGGGATGGGGAGCGGGGCTATATGGGACGAAGTCTTTCCTCAAGACCGCGAGGCTGCCCGCCAGAGGAGGAGAGGAAGGCAAACATCTCTTATGCAAGAGATGATAAGGGCAGCCCAGGAGGCTGGCAAGCAGGCGATGCAACATTTTTGGAGTCTAGAGGTAACGACGCCCGCGATGCATCTCGTCCACTTGTGCATCCTCATGGACATCAGAGCTCCTATCCTGCTGGATGGAGTAGCTGTGCCTCAGCCTCCGACGTCACCCCCGAGTCGCCAAATCCCGTCGAAGACATCACTGTAAGCTTCGTCGCCACATTGAATCACTTGTTTGAGGGCTCTAATTCACAGCATTGTGCGGATAACAATGGGTACGACACATTGTTTATTCTGCAAGACCCCACAAAATGCCACCTCACTATCCCTTTGCCCGACGTGAATAAGACGGTTACACACGGCCTAGTCTTCCCAACAGTAGAGGGCGCGACATGCCATAACACTGTTTATACCTTCCCACATGGCGAGGGTGCAGGTGGACCACGTCGTCGCCGAGTTCAGTGACATCGCAGTCCCTGTCGCCCCTGAAGAGGATGTCACAAAGCTAGGAGACTGCAAGGGGTACTACATCCTGTGGCCGAAGAGTCAGATAGTTATCCCCGAGGTGTCCTCTCGTAGTACGTCAACCATCCCCTCTCCATCAATCGGAGCCGGCCCGTCTCCACTCGACCTGTGTCGTACGCCCGTTTCGTTCGATGATCGAGACGACGATCTTGCCGAGCAGCAACACACAACGATCCTTCCGTCCCAAGAGGAGGAGCAACCCAAGACGGACTCGCCGCCCCGTGAAAGGCGCTCCAAGCATCACCATGACCCGAAAGCAGCAGGAAAGAAGGTCTTGTCTCCAAGCACGCTCAATGCCGCAGTGGGCGAAGTGTTGACGGGAGGCAAGAAGGCCTCCTCTCCAGAGCCGGAGAGGAAAAGAAAAAGAGCACACAAACGGGGCGGCACCGCTGTGAAGGAGGCAAGCAAGGAAAGCAAGAGAAAAGCCTTATCCTTCTAGACATCTGCCGAAACTGTCAAGAAGTCTCGACGAGTAGTGTACGAGGTAGGTGAGCCCTTGCTCCCAGATGACGAGGTGCAGAGGTTGCCCGCACAGATGAAACTTCTACATGACAAAATCATGATGAGGTCACGGAATCAGGATGATTATGAGCTACACTTTAAGGTCGAGGTGCCAAAAGATTACGGTTTCTTTCTGGACAGACAGCATGACACTTTTGACATCAATTTTGAAGATATCTTTATGTTGTTCAACTTCTTCCGGCTCGACACCATGCTCGTCAAGCAGCACAAGAGTGTAGGCGTCTGCCCAACTGTGCTTTCAGAATAATGGATCCGATCATCATGAACGACTACTATGTACAAGAAGCGAAGCCGGTCCTAATAAATTTCGTTACTGAGTCATTGATATACCATAAGGACAAGGACTACATACTCCTGCCCTACAACCCCCGTAAGTTACTTACTACCGTGCCTAGTTTGCTTTTCTTAAGGACATATCCCCATGTGTTTATATTCATTCGTTACCTTTTATGCAGCGATCACTGGATCCTCATTGTCATCCACAAGCCTTCAAGAATGATATACTATTTTGATTCCCAAAGAAGTGCCAAGCGAGACTACTCAGGAATCAAGGAAGTTCTGGAAGCCGCTTTTTGGGAATACAACTTGCGAGGGGAGGAGCAGAATGCAAGAGCAAAAAGCTGATCCACAAATTCAACTTCCCTTGCAGGCAACAACCGAAAGGTAGTGTGACATGTGGGTACTATGTCTATGCTCACATAGACGCGTTCGTCATATCCCACAACCCGCAATGGAGCTAGGATCAATTCAATAATTTCATACACGACCTGGCCGACGATAAGTACGACTGGAGGAAGGACTTTGCCCGCATCCAGAAGACCTTCGCGTACATTATCAACAACGAAGTCATTCGGCCAAGCGGCAATTTCTACGCAGGAGTCCAATTACCCGCTTACCGCCGCCCTGCAAGTACTAGTCAAGCATCATAGACCTAGAGTATGGCTAGTGAAAATAAATATTGTTAAATTCATTTGTTTGTTGTTTTAATTCGTTGTAAACTTGCTTTTATATGTGTACTTAATATTTCTGATATTAATTGCTATATGTGCTTAATATTTGTGGTATTAAATGCTATATATGCTTAATATTTGTGATATTAATTGCTACATATGCTTCATATTGTCTATTCAGATAAGTTTTTTTTTAAATGTATAAAAATACTTCCACTAATGGGCACCGTATATTTAACCGTCAGTAGAAATAGTTACCACTGACGGGCGCAAGTTACATGCCCGTCAGTGGAAGTACTGTCAGAATTCCGCCCGGGTAGCGCTGCAAGTCTTTTCACTGACGGGCAGGTTGCACCCGTCAGTGAAATTGTATCTCTACTAACGGCCTTCCGCCCGTCAGTGAAAGTAGAACTTCCACTGACAGGATGTTACTGACGGGCTCGGAACCCGTCAGCGATGGCCTTTTTGCGCCCGTCAGTGCTGGTGTTTCCTGCGATAGTGGAGAGGAGAGGAGACTCGAGGCTGAAGAAGAAGAGGCATGGATGAGGAGGGCGGCTTGGGCACGGAGGGGAGGTCCAGGAGCTCCGTGCTCAGCTCCCCCATGGTGGCTCGGTGGGACGAGGGCAATTGATCGAGTCCTCGCTATTGTCCGAGTGAGTGCCGCCCGTGCCTGTCGAGATGCCAAGATCCGGGTCCAACAGCGGACTCCACGGAGGTGGCCGAGCTCACCTCCGCGACGGCCACCTCGTGCACACCTGGGATACAGCCCCACCGACGAAGCCCGTAGCCTCTCCTTCGTCACGCCCGACGCCGGATCTGAAGCTCGCCACGGTCGCACGCTCACTGCTGCTCCTGGGTTGGCACAGCGAGAGGAGGTGGCGCGACAGTAGAACCGAGCGGCAGCGGCAAAATCCGAGCAGCGCGACGAAGTCCGAGCGAACGCAGAAGGCGGGACGGATCTGGGAGGACGCCGACAGTTGAGCGATGCAGAACGAAGAGGAGTCCTCAAAAATGGGGAACGAGCCAGCGCGGATAGGGATTCATTTGGGATAGGGAAGGAGATAGGGACTCGGTTGGAGGGCTCATTTTGCCTGTTTAACCTAAATTTTGGGATAGAGAAGCAGATAGAGTCATCGGTTAGAGATGCTCTTAGGCCTTGATTCATAGAAAGAAGTTAAGAGAAAATGGCACATCCAACCTTATCAATTTACATGCATGAATACTACTTAATATATAAGGAAATATCACTTGACCTCCTTAGATGACATGCCAGGTGGGAGAAGTGCTACGTGTACACTCCACATGCACACGCTCGCTCGTGTTTAAATACGTGTGACTTATGACTTGTGACCGTGGCAAACTAAATGCACGTTCTTTTTGTCATGCGTTTCATCCACCCTAACCACTTTCCGACTGTCTAGCACATCAACTAAAGTAAAAGACGCACCTTCGGGTGTTGTTAGTGGGTTGTTTCTTTTTATCATGTGTGTTATCCACCTTAACCATTTCCCGACTGTCTAGTGCATCAACCAAAGGATACGACGCGCATCCTCGTGCTGTTAGTGGGTTGTGCATATTGGCGAAATCCTAGGGACGGTTCTTGGGATTTAGGCATTTTGTATCATGTTGTTAGTTGTCTTTATTATGAGCGCAACCTGTATAAAAGGGGGACGTCTCTATTGTGAGAGGAACACTAAAAACACGTATAACCAATCTCTCCCACTGTGCTCGTTACCTCCAAATCTCGCCACCCCTTTGCCTGCTGTGCAGCAGGCTGAGGGCAAGCAGTAATCTCCGGACTTTTTCTGATGATCGACGACCTGCATGGGTAGTCGGACAATCAAGTTTCTAGAAGTCCAACGCACGGCTGCTACATCTTCATCGTGTCTTCGCATCTCTATCAACTCTTTCCCTCGAGTTTGCAGTAAGAAAAATCAATTTTTAATCTATTATTTGAGCGCTGCCATTACGATCTATTGCAGCTTTATGTCGAATCTAGTATTGGTAGCGAGTGTATTTTTGTTCCATGTAGTACTAACTTTTAGTTTGTTAATTGCTAGTAGTGATCCTGTAGGTGCAACATTTAATCTATTGCGTCGTTTGGGGTTAAATTAATATTAATATGCCTTGCATTATTTCCAACAAATGGTCGTACCGGAGATAGAAATACCGTTTTGATCAAATTTCATGCAAACTTAACAAATTACAGTTAAATTTTGATAAAATGTAATCAAACAGCATATGACTTTTGAAGTTACCGGCAGTAAAAAACCGATATTTTTCGGTTGCCGGTCCTACTGACCCCTCTGATAAAATTTTGATTTCGTTAGCCAAAACCGTGGCGAGAGCTCTACACCGTTTCAAGAAAGAAGCCACAACGTCAAAAGTAACTAAGGGGTAAATTACTGTTGGTGAGCCAGCCTATAATGACCAATTGTGTCTCGTCATGTTCTGGTCCTATGGAGACTAGATCTAGCAGTCGAGCCGTCGAGTGACTCAGACCGAGAGACCAGTGCGGGCAGGCGGACCCTAGCGGCACGGGCGATGGCGACGCCTCGGGGGCGGTTGATTGAGCAAGGGCATTCGGTTGGAGCAGCATGTGAGCGAGCGAGGAGCGACCTGTGCAGCCGCACATGCAGCGTCACAGCGAGCCGCCGCGGGACACGACTCATTGGGAGAGCGCGATGCGGCTGAGAAGGTTGCACGGCGGCGGCGTGATGACGCGCAGGTAGCGCAGAGAAAGCGGTGACTCCGTGCGGGCTGCTGCCAGGTTTCCTCCTCTAATCTCACCTGTCAAGTCTAAAATCTCAACTCTCAAGTTTAAAGCCTCCTTGGTATAAAATTCCTAGCAACTCTGTTATGCTAGTGGCTGATACGATGTACTACCTCTATTCAGAAATAGACGAAGTTTTACAAAGCATGAAGTCAAATTTCTACTACTAACGAATAAAAAATTATTTAGATTGATGAGGTGAATTAAATTTATAATTAAAATATTTTTAAAATATAAATTTTTATAAAATTTTTTTGCTAACATATACATATAAAATAACAGTAAAAAATGCATATTAAAAATCACGTCAATGTCTAAAATAACAACTACTTATGAACGATTGGAAGGAGCATTAGTAAGTCACATAAGAGACCCTCGCTTAGCAGTCTTTCTCGCTTTCTCTCTCTCTCTCTCTATTCAAAACACTTGATCCAACTCTTCATTGGTGAAACATTCCGGCTAGTAAAAATTTTAAACTTAACCATATTACAAATGCAGTGGATAAAACAAATGTATTTGGTCTTGTAGTTTCGATTTATGATGTAAGTTTCAAAGAACGATTTTAGTTTCTTTTTCACACAAAAACATGAGGTTACTTTTTTCGATCCGCTAAACCGGATGTTTCAAATTACAATCTACTTTTTGTTCGATGTACAAATTTTATTTGGGTATGTTTGGTTTCTTTAATTTGAAACACTACAGAATTTCCATTGTCTTGTTTAAAAAATTTTGAAAATCAAATCTTCCGTAATTTCATATTTTTCACTGACAAGTAGCGCAATTAAATGGGTGCAGTCTCCTTGATTCCGTACACAACATGCATGATTCAGTTTAGGAAAGATAATAATTACTCATCAGTGCTTTCCTTTTAGGCTCTATAATTTCGTTTGTCCAACTATCTTTTTTTTTAAGCATAAATGTATTAATATGTTAAGGAAAACACTGGATACATCTGGAAAGACAGCTGTCCTAACAAATTACAACGAAACCCCTGAAGAAAAAGAAAATAACAAATAGGTCCCTGGGGGACTTCGACACAGTTCCTACGCATCGCCTCGTCAACCGGCCGGAGCTGAGGAAGACGAAGACCTGAGCGCCTCTGCTTAACACCTGCACAAAACACCAAGCACAAAGGATTGGTCCAAGCGTCGCAAGAGAAGACCGCCGCGGGAGGTGGAACTGAAGCTTTGCTTATTTTATTATTTGTTTAAAAACTTTTTTCTAATTTTGTGGCTATTCTTTTTATAGTAGATTATAAAATATGTTCAGTACAATATAATTCAGCAACCACAAACTGAACCTTAATAACCATAATATGTTGGTCGGAGGGTTCAGTAGAATTGTTAGCAGAAAAAAATCACTAATCGGTTCAATGACGATGGGTTCCCCGGCGGATCAGAGCTTCAACGACGTCTTGAGCTCTGACACGTCATCATTACTCAAGCTCTAGTGTGAGGCAGAGCAGGCTGACGCCCATCTCCGGCGAAGCTGATTTGGCCAACGGCGGTAACTAAGAGCTCAAAGTCTGACTGCGAGCATCTTAGGCGCATGCCATCCGTGAGGGCCAGCGCCAGTACTGGTAACATTTCCTCCTCCGCCATCTTTGTCCGTAGTATCAGAACAGAGGCTTTCGGTGATCAGCTCCCCTAGGTCGTCCATGCCAACACACAGTAGCGGGGTGAGTGGCGACTGGTGTAAGGAAGTGCTTATTTCCAGGCTAAGAGAAAAGAGGAAAAGCGTAGAATGGACTTAATCACAAGAAAAAAAATCAAACGAATTCCATGTAGCAACACCATTTAAATTTTTTGCCAAAATACCACTGCTTAGATCCACGATTGCCAAGATACCCTCGTGTTGTGAAAATCCCACATGTCATTAACAAACCTAGTGGTATTTGACAAACTCGTTGAATTGCTACTGGCATGAGAGTAAATTCCTCTTTAAAAAGGGTTATAAAATGGTATTAACTATGGTTACTAAAGTCTATCATTTTAGATATGAGTAAAGTCAATCTTTTAAAAAATTGACTATTAAGGTCTTTTAAAATATTTAAATTAGACACTTGAAAATTGTATGAGTAAATTAGTCTCGAAATGTACTTTGAGAATATATAATTTTACTAGGTTTCATGAATATATCTATTATACTATTAAAAAATAAGAAAAAGAAGCCACCACATTCGTCCACATGGTTAAAATATTTACAACCTTGATCGTGGTAGGTCTAAATTGTAATGGTGTAGATTTCTCAGATTGTTTATAGAAATTCATTGTACATGCAACTCTTGTTAGGTGGATAAAGAATAAAACTTATTTCTTAAATTAAAGTCAAATGAAAATTAGAAGCTAGATTTATATATTAGATAGAAAAAGTACAATTCTATTTCTCTAAATTAACATTTGAAATTAATTTTAATAAACTGAGCAGTTGGCTTTCTCTTATTAGGTGGATAAATAATACAACTCTAATTTTTCTATTGTAAATTCAATATTAATTTAAAACAAAAATTAGCAATTGGATTTATATATAAAGAACACAACTCTATGTACCTAAATTAAATTTCAGAATTTTTTAAATGAAAATTAGCAATTGGGTTTATATATTAGGTGGATGAAAAATACAACTCTATCTCCCTAAATAGTTACATTTTGAATTGATCTTAAATAAAACTTGCTAATTAGGTTTATACATTAAATCTAGCTGGTAAATACATAGGCCACTCTACGACTTGCCATAGGCATTAACGGTGAAAATTATGTTTTGTAGACTATGTCAATATCTGATATCCGAAAGGACGAGAGCGAGAGAAGCTGACAGAATTACTCTAAATACAGAGTTGCACCAAAATTATCCCTTCATAGGCCATTCCCTCCTGATTCATAGTCAAACTCCATCCGCTTTGCCCGCCATTTTCCCCTCCTCTCCATTCCTCCACCGGAGGGGAGAAGCATAGCTCACGAGCACAACCAAAGCCTAATACATCGAAACTGCGATTACTCCAAAACAAGGGGAAAAAAAAATCAGAGAACACCCCATGGCTCCGCTCCTGCGGCTGCTAGCCGGCGCGGCCGCGCTGATTCTCGCCGTGTCCCCCGCGTCAGCAGGCAGACCCGCCGTGGAAGTTGGCGTGAACTGGGGCTCGCAGCTGACGCACCCGTTGCTGCGCTCGGTGGTGAAGATGCTGAAGGACAACGGGATTTGCAAGGTGCTCGGCTCGACATGCTGGAGACGATGAACGGATATGGTAACGCCGAGGATTGGGTCAAGGAGAACGTCACCCAATACGGTGACAAGCTCAAGCTCAAGTATGCATGCAGCATGCCTCGACCAATTACATCGATCTCGATCATGAAGCCCTTCATGGCTGCGCACCGATCCTAATGTTTCTGTGAACGAATGTTGTTTGATCGAGAGCAGGTATGTGGCGTTGGGGAATGAGCCATTTCTCAAGAGTTACAATGGAACATTCATGAAGACCACCTTCCCGGCGCTCAAGAACATCCAAGTGGCGCTCGATAAGGCCGGCCTAGGAGACAAAGTGAAGGCGACGGTTCCGCTCAACGCCGATGTGTACGTCTCCCCCGATGACAAGCCCTCCTCCGGCCAGTTCCGGCCCGACATCGACGGCCTCATGACCGACATCGTCAAGTTCCTGCACGACCACGGCTCGCCCTTCGTCGTCAACATCTACCCTTCGAATTCCCCTTCGAATTCCCCTTCGAATTCGCCTTCTTCGACGGTGGACGCAACATCCAGGACAAGGACGGCGTCAGCTACTCCAACGTGTTCGACGTCAACTTCGACACGCTCTTGAGCGCGCTCAAGAAGGCCGGCGTGCCCAGCCTCAAGGTCGTCGTCGGCGAGGTCGACTGGCCAACAGACGGCAACAAGAACGCCAACCTCAAGCTCACGAAGCGGTTCTACGACGGCCTCCTCAAGAAGCTTGCCAAAAACGAAGGCACCCATCTCCGGCCGGGCAAGATGGACGTCTACCTTTTCGGCCTCTACGACGAGGACATGAAGAGCATTGCGCCGGGGAACTTCGAGCGGCACTGGGAGATCCTGACCTATGACGGCAAGCCCAAGTTCCCGATGGACCTGTCGGGGCAGGGGCATGACAATCAGCTGGTCGGCGTGTCTGGCGTCGCGTACCTCCCCAAGCAGTGGTGCGTGTTCGATGACGACGCCAAGGACCTATCCAAGCTGCCGGGCAACATCGAATACGCGTGCGCGAGCGGCGACTGCACGGCGCTCGGCTACGGGTGCTCCTGCAACGGGCTCGACGAGAAGAGCAACATCTCGTACGCGTTCAACATGTACTTCCAGATGCAGGACCAGGACGTGCGCGCCTGCGACTTAGGCGGGCTCGCCAAGATCACAGAAAAGAACACCTCAACGAAGGGATGCCTGTTCCCGATCCAGATTGTCAGCGCCGGCGGGAGGGCGGCGCCAGCGCTGGGGTGGGCGGTGTTGCTGGCATGGGTTGCGCATGCTTACGTCATGGGTTTTTATCAAGTAGAGGGGATCAGATATCTGGAGAACGGTACAATTGGTTTGAGTATCTGTGCCATGGATTGAAGTTGAAGGGACCATTTTGTAGCGTACAAATGAATTATGCTACAGAAAATGGCGCACGTGACACGTTCCCTTTTGTCTAGTGGAGGAACGGAAAGATACACACAGCTAGCGACCGTGGATCCAGAATTTTGAGTAAAGGTGGACCGATTTGATATAATTTTTTTAATACTGTAAATGTGACATGCCAACATACAAATATATAATTTATCAAAAAAACAATACTAATAGATTAATAAGGTCTTACAGACATCTTAAAATTAACAATTACATCTAAAATTTGCATAAAAGAAGCTTACACTACAGGAGTAAAATAGGAGTAACAATGTGGTAAGTTCTTTCCAACATGGATTATACTTGCATGCGGTAAGAGATCAAACATGCCACTCATTCATTAAGCAGCCATGTGAACAACATAACATTGATCAAACATGCAGTGAGTAGCAGAGTAGTATACTAATAAACAAATTTGCACGCAACAAATAACGCATGCATTGGTTCATCAAGCAGCTATTGAACAAACATGTGCCTCGTCTTGTTCATCAACGCATGCCCAGTTCCAGTCACTGCCGCATTCTATAATGGAAGCTAACGACCGACCTAATTAAAGTTCCTCGCCTTGTTCATCAACGCATGCTCTCTCAGCCCGCTAGCCGGCCACCAGTGCCTGGCGCTCACCACCGCTGTTGTCTGCCGGTTGCCGTGCCGAGCTCAACATCGCCGCCTGTGACGAGCCTCCGCCTGCCCTGCCATCCTGGCGCCCGCCACCAAAACCTGTGCGCCACCGTCCAACGCAAGTCCCTGCCTGCCGTGTGCCACGCGCGGTGCACCGTCGGGGAAGGAAGCGGGAACAGAAGCCGAGCGATCACCGATCAGTTTTCTTTTTGTGTCTTGGCTTTGTACGCAGTGATCAGGAGACAATAATTCTGATCAGTGCACTATTTTTGATTGTGGGCTATGGCAATGCAGTGGGCTTTTTCTTCTTTCAAGGCCCACCCATGCCACCCACTAGGTCCGCCAATGGCTCGCGAGCAAGGTCCATAGCATTTGTGTAAGAGAGTAGTTTGAGCGAGGAACATATGCTTGATTGCTAGTACACCCTGTTACTAAACCAGGCCCCTTGGGAGGGGGGCTGGCTGGCGCCCCGCACACTCCTAGGGCCCATGTGTTCAATTACTAAACCCAATAGTTGTGTAAATGGTCTATAATTAGAGATGTGGTCTCTATGTTATTTTATATGTATTATTGAGAGTTTGTACTTATGAGAACATATCTAATAAAGAGAAGAACACCATCCTATATTATCATGTCTATTTTACTTTCTGTATGTGTTTGGTCTATTAGTTATTGTACATCCATTGGATCACACCTCGTGAAGTTGGTTTCACTACACACACTACCTTCGCTTGCGCTATTACCAGGCCCACACGCATGGCTAATTTCTCCCCATATATTGCTCCCCTATTCAACTCAACGTCTTTCATAGCTCTTATGAAATCTGACATGCCATTAAGGCACTCTTCAGTTAAGCGGTTACGTCCATGCAACTTCGGTCCATCTATGCTATGCATAACTAATTTGTTTGAGGATGACTATATGTCCATAACACAAAGTAGCTAACAAGACTAAATTAATGAATACAATATTAATTAATTATGTCACTAAACGTGGATTTTGACTATATCTAAAGATTCCTAATATCCTATTTAATAAACAAGATTGTTATTTACCAACCATAGAAGCTACCTGAATTATAAAATTTATTTGCGAGAAGTACAACTTAATTAGTGAGAGAGATAAAACATATCTAAAATAATAAATTAAACATATATGCTACATTTCTCTCTTTCGCAATATCTAAACCATCCAGAGTTCTCTTATCACAAATGGTTATTGTTGCTCCATATCGTAGATGGTTTTGGTAAGAACCGTCTGTGACATGCCTGTCAAATATCGCGTGAGAACCGCTTGCCATATTATCTTATCACAGACAATTTGGATCTCTTGGAGAACCTGGACGGTTACTCTTGTGAACCGATATGGTTTACCGTAGATAGTTTTTAGAAATCGCATGCGTGTCGCAGATGGTTTAAATGCCTGCCATAAAGGTCTTGGATGACCTGATCTGTAGAAGTGAAAGGAGATGCATTTTCAAGGCCTTTTTGATGTCTTATCTTGAACCTTCATTATCTTGCATTGTTTCATTAGATCCCAAATAAGGAGGTCAGGAACAGTTGTCACTAGCTAGCAATCACTGTAATTGATATTGTGATCCATGAATAGGACCCAGTGATTGAAGATCTTGTTGTGATTGCAGGGAATTACAGTCCTAGCCCTACACAGAATCACCTTGGGTAAAAATGACTGGAAGAAGACCCTGCGAGACAATGAGAAGCCGTGCATGCATGCATGCCATCCTGCCACAAATAGGGGGAGAGAGGCGCCCTCCTACAGGAGAGGGAGACCTTCCTTTCTACACGCCGGTTGATGATAGCTTACTAGTTTCTTGGTCGTACGCCTTCTAGGGAGAGGCAAGCCATTGCCATTCTTCCAAGCTCAATTGCCTCCACATTACCTCATTGTCCCAAAATAATTTCACCGTTTAGTTCGTGCTTGTCTTGATCGGCATTCGGCGTTGTGGGTTGCGCATCCTAGCTTCTAAGATGAACGACCTGTTCTCTACGAGTTCGTTCAAGAAGTATGCGGACGCGAACCCTCAGCCGTCGGCGGGCGACATGGAAGCCGGCGGCGAGAGCGTGGTGAACCTGGACAAGTTCTTCGAGGAAGTGGAGACCGTGAAGGAGGACATGCGCGGCTTCGAGACCCTGTACAAGCGCCTGCAGTCCACGAACGAGGAGACCAAGACGGCGCACGACGCCCGCGCCGTCAAGTCCCTCCGCGCCCGCATGGACAGCGACGTCGAGCAGGTGCTCAAACGCGCCAAGGCCGTCAAGGGCAAGCTCGAGGCGCTCGACCGCGACAATGCCAACTCCCGCAAGGTACCCGGCTGCGGCCCGGGATCGTCCGCCGACCGAACCCGAACCTCTGTCGTCGCCGGCCTCGGCAAGAAGCTCAAGGATATCATGGACGATTTCCAGGTAATCTATGTACGCTTGCATTGCGACACGCGCGTACAATTTTTTCCTCGCATGCACACCTCGGCAATGAGCATGCATGACGAGACCGTGCGGGTGCTGGTGCATGTACGCAGGGGCTGAGGACGAGGATGGCGGCGGAGTACAAGGAGACGGTGGCGCGGCGGTACTACACGGTGACGGGGGAGCACGCGGAGGAGAGCACGATCGAGTCGCTCATCTCGTCCGGGGAGAGCGAATCGTTCCTGCAGAAGGCGATCCAGGACCAGGGGCGCGGGCAGGTGATGGACACCATCTCGGAGATCCAGGAGCGGCACGACGCCGTGAAGGAGATCGAGCGCAGCCTGCTCGACCTGCACCAGGTGTTCCTCGACATGGCCGCGCTCGTCGAGGCGCAGGGGCAACAGCTCAACGACATTGAGAGCCACGTCGCGCACGCCAGCTCCTTCGTGCGACGGGGCACCGTCGAGCTGGAGGCGGCGCACGAGATCCAGAAGGACACCCGCAAGTGGACGTGCATCGCCGTCCTCGCCGGGCTCGCGCTCGTCGTTGTCCTCGTCATGCCGGTGCTCATCAACCTCCACATCTTGACGCTCAGATGATTCCGTCTTCCATATGAATTTATTTCCCTGCTACTCTTGTTATTTGTGATTAAGCACATTGTCAAGGATTTTGCTTTCATTTTCATTTCCAGCGGTGTACTTTTTTTGGGTAGATGTATAGTCTTAAAAAGTTCGTTTTGCTTGATTGATAAGACACCGGGAAAATGTATATTGTAGTGATGATGCATACTAGTTTCTTGATCAAGCTTTAGCATCGAGCATGCTGCAAATTGTTTTATTTTACCCAGACCGGGCTGGCTTGATTATAGAGAGAAACCAGAGTATATACAAACTGCTAACTAGTTCAGTTAAATGGAAAAAATAGATTAAGATTTTAGAGAATTATGAGTAATATATGTGTTTAAATGTGTTTAATACTTGGTCCATTGATCTCGCTAGACGTTGCTTGCCCGTCGGACGACGTGCTTGCTAACTGATAGCATGCACTATGGTACATTCACGTCGTAATGTACGGTTTCTTTTAGACAAATAATACCGTAACTAATGTATGAGTACAGAAAAATAACTTTACGTTCCAAAAACGCACGTTTCCTACACAAAGCAATCACCGCGATCACTACACTGTACTAATTACTACGAAAAAGTATCTCGCAGGGACTAAATTCTGTTTACCGGGAGAATTGGCAGAATTAAGGAACTTAAGTATCAGACGCACCAGTGGTCTAGTGGTAGAATAGTACCCTGCCACGGTACAGACCCGGGTTCGATTCCCGGCTGGTGCAAAATTATTATGCTTTTTTCTTTCTTTTGTCAATGCATGGTAATCACCATCACTTCAGCAAAAAGTCTTATGGGTTTGCAGGGAGGCTACAGTTGGAGCGAATGCTGTCAACAATAGAACCTATCTGCGAATGGGGATGCTACAGTCCCAGCAAGCTTCAAATGCTCTTGTGCTTCAGCTCGGTCGAAATAGAAAGCCCCAGGGACTAATTTCTCCTTCGGTTGCAAAGCCAACCAGATCACTGTATCAGCCCCTTAGTCATTTGATCATATTTACCCGATAACCTGACACCAAGAGGTAAACCACAAGTTAGCGGGTTGAGACTACAACCCAAGAGGGACAACTGGGACAGTGGAATGCTTCTCCGAAAGTCCCCGCAAGCTCTTGGCGACTCCAGAGGTATCAGCCCATCCTGGATGCAGTGAGTAGAAACCGATACCCTAATTGCTGTATTTCTCAGCCCATCATTCAGTGAGTGCGACCTGCAGGAACTTCCGAGATCATATTAATTTCTCAATCACATGTAGACTTGGGTGGAGAGTAGATTTCAAGGTTCACAAACCTGGACCCTTTTGTTTCGAGCATATTGTTTTGTCCCATCAAAGTTGCTTTCTCTGTACTGAAGTTTAAAACAACAGTGAAAAGGGCTATAACTGCAATATCTCGGTATGAGAAACAAAAGATGTACTTTTCAGTTTTCACAGGCTAGTTCATTTCCGGTGACAAACTAAAGCTAACCGGTTCCATGATTTCTGCTTCTAAAACATGCATAAGAAGCCTGTAATACCACTACAGTGACATCCAATGAAAAAGGAAAGCCGTAATTGTGCTAAGCTCTTGGCAAGCAGCCTAACTAGTTCAGTTTCAGTACGAATCAATCCAGAAACTAGATGATGGGAAGTGCTTAAATATTCCTCCAAGTTGAATTGCCCAGCTTAAGTAAACTGACGACTTCACTTGTGTCCATCCACTACTTTTTTCTTCAATCTTGCTAACTTCTCCTTAGTCGACTTTCTTGGGAAGTAATACCACTACAGTGACATCCAATGAAAAAGGAAAGCCGTAATTGTGTTAAGCTCTTGGCGAGCAGCCTAACTAGTTCATTTTCAGTACGAATCAATCCAGAAACTAGATGATGGAAGTGTCTACATATTCCTCCAAAATTAATCACACAACTTACGTAAACTAAGAACTTCATTTGTGTCCACGACT
Organism: Stipa capillata; assembly: GCA_019208055.1. Classification (NCBI taxonomy): domain Eukaryota; kingdom Viridiplantae; phylum Streptophyta; class Magnoliopsida; order Poales; family Poaceae; genus Stipa; species Stipa capillata. Next base: position 25,152 of record JAGXJF010002664.1, read on the forward strand.
ACACTTTTCTTCAGTTATGCTAACTTCTCCTTAGTGGACCCTCTTGGGAAAGTTCTGCATAACTATTTTTCTCCTAGACCAAGGAACTTTGAAAAGGAGGGCTTTATATTGCTCCCCACACCACAATATGTAGTTCGGGGTCTTCATGCTAAAGGTTAGGTTTTCTTTTGATACCTACTTTTCAAATTCTGCTTTCATGCAAAAAAGAAGACGGAAAAAACAGAGAGAAAAAAAATATTTGCCTGTAAATTCTTTCAATGGCTCAGTGTACATTCCTCCTAATGAAACTGTAATGACACGAGCATCAGATGCTGTTTTTTCCTGTTAGAGATATAGTACTGTTGTATTCGTATTGGTATAGGAGTCTATATTTCCTTGTACTCCAAGTCACCTTGTACTATATATATGCCTATTGGGCTGTGCAATAGATCCAAGTTGCATATCTCCTAATATGGTATCAGAGCAAATTAGGGTTTAGATTTTTGCTACCTTTGATCCACCGGCGTGCCGCAACACGCGCTCCTCTCCTCCCCACCCGATTCGCTGGCCACCGGCATCCCCTCCCGAGCCGCCGGCCTCCCCGCCCTGCCCGTCGGCTTGACCGCCCGCGCCGCTACGCCGGCCTCCCCGCCCGCTCGCCCGCCCGTGCCGCTCCGCTGGCTTCCCCGCCCGGCCTGAGCCGCTCCGCCGGCCTCCCCGCCCGGCCTCCCGAGCCGCCGCTCCGTCGGCCTCCTCGCCCGGCCGCCCAAGCCGTCGGCCTCCCCGCCCGGCCACCCGAGCCGCCGGCCTCCCGTGCCGCCGCCGCTCCGGCCCGCTGGCCTCCCGCCCGCGTGCCCCCTCTCCGCCGACCGGTCTGCTGGCTTGCTCTGTTTTGAGCAGCCGGCAGATCTGGTTAGTTTGAGAAGAAGAAGAAAAAAAAAGAAAAAAACAGGTACCATGTCTTCGGGCACCGTTTCTCTCCCTCACTGCCCGGTGATTTTTGATGGGGTCAATTTCACCGACTTCATCTCTCATATGCGCATCCACATGCGTGGTCTTCGTCTCTGGGGCGTCCTCTCCGGCGATGTTCCGTGTCCGGCCTGTCCTGTGGCGCCGGTTGAGCCTAAGCTTGGTGCTCGACCTACTGATGCTGACCGTGCTGCCCATGATGCTACTGTCACCGCTTATCAGGAGGCTCTGGATTCCTACGGTGCTCTGCTGACTGAGTACACTCAGTGGTTTGATGATGATGCTCGTGCTGCTGCTGTTCTTGTCGCCAGTCTTCAGCCTCAGTTTTCTTCTGAGGTTGTGGGATTCTCTACGGCCTCCCAGATGTGGACTCACCTTCGTCAGCGTTATGAGCCCTCTGGTGACTCTCTGTTCCTGTCCGTGGTTCATCAGGAGCACTCTCTCCAGCAGGGTGATGCCACGGTTGATGAGTTCTATGCTCAGAGTTCTGCTGTCTGGCGCCAGCTGGATTCCCTTCGCCGTCCTGGTTGTGGCTCTTGTCAGTGCTGTCAGGATGCTCGTGCTGACCGCGAGTTCTTACGCGTGTACGAGTTCTTAACGCGGCTTCGTCCTGAGTTTGAGTCGCGTCGTGCCCAGCTTCTTGCTCGTCAGCCTCGCGTCTCTCTTCTGGAGGTGCTTACAGAGATCCGTGCGGAGGAGACTCGCCTGCGTGGCTCTGGTCTACTGCCACTTCCCTCCGTGCTTGCTGTTCGTCCACCGGCTACATCGGCTACTGCTCCCCGCCTCAGCGGCTCGTTTCCCCCAGCGGCCTCCACACGTGGTGGTGGTCGTTCCTCGTCGGGTGGTGGCCGTCCTCATTGCACCTACTGTGATAAGGATGGCCACATTGAGTCTACTTGCTTTCGGAAGAAGCGTCACCTTGCACGTCGCTCTTCACCGGGCACTGGAGCTTCTTCCTCGACTACTTCCTCGACTCCTTCAGCTGCTTCGACTACTTCCGCCACCTCGTTCACTGAGCAGGAGATCGCGCGCCTTCGATGCCTACTAGCTGCGACAGGTTCTGCAGGATCTGCTATTCCCTCTTCCAGCACTGAGAAACCACCCCCTACACAGTTAGGTACTTCCCCGTGGATTATTGATTCCGGAGCATCTTTTCATATGACTTCTGATTCCTCCACTTTATCTTCCCTTCGACCTCTCGATTCTCTTGTTCATGTCCTTACTGCTGATGGTACTTCTCTTCCTGTCTCTAGTCGCGGCACTCTTCGCACTTCGGTGTTTCATGTTCCTTCTGTTGCTCATGTGTCTCGTCTTACCATGCAGCTTCTTTCTGCTGGACAAATTACTGATCTTGGTTGTCGGGTTATTCTCGACTCTGATTCTTGTTGTGTTCAGGATCGTCAGACGGGTGTTCTGGTTGGTTCTAGCCCTCGCCGCCTTGATTCTCAGCGTCTCTGGGAGCTTGACTGGCTTCATCTTCCCTCCGTTGCCACTGGTTTTTCCGCCTCTGTCACCTCGTCCACCGGCTCCTTCCAGCAGTGGCATCACCGACTTGGTCATCTATGTGGATCTCGTTTATCATCTTTAGTTCGTCGTGGTCTTCTGGGGTCTGTCTCAGGGGACGTGTCTTTAGATTGTCAGGGTTGTAAACTGGGTAAACAAATTCAGTTACCTTATCCTCATAGTGAGTCTGTGTCTCAGCGTCCTTTTGATCTTGTTCACTCGGATGTGTGGGGTCCGGCCCCCTTCGTTTCGAAAAGGGGTCATCGATACTATATTATCTTTATAGATGATTTTTCTCGCCACACTTGGATATACTTTATGTCTGCTCGTAGTGAGGTTCTCTCTATCTATAGACAGTTTGCCACCATGGTTCGTACCCAGTTCTCCACTCCCATTCGTGTCTTTCGTGTTGATTCTGCTGGCAAGTATCTTTCTCGTCATCTTCGTGGTTTTCTTGCTGAGCAGGACACTCTTGCTCAGTTCTCTTGTCCTGGTGCTCATGCTCAGAATGGTGTTGCTGAGCGTAAGCATCGTCACCTTTTTGAGACTGCTCGTGCGCTCATGATCGCCGCTTCTATTCCACCTCATTTTTGGGCTGAGGCTGTCTCTACTGCCACATATCTTGTTAATATTCAGCCCTCTTCTGCCTTTCAGGGTGGGATTCCTATTGAGCGCCTTTCTGGTTCTCTTCCTGACTACTCTACTCTTCGTCTGTTTGGCTGCGTTTGCTATGTTCTTTTAGCTCCCCGTGAACGCACCAAATTGACTGCTCAGTCTATTGAGTGTATCTTTCTAGGCTATAGTCCGGAGCATAAGGGCTATCGCTGTTGGGATCCCACTGCTCGTCGTATGCGGGTTTCTCGGGATGTGACCTTCGATGAGTCCCGTCCTTTCTTTCTGCGTCTAGCTTCTCCTTCGCCTTCCCCTGTTGTGCCTCTGTCTTTTCTGACCTTTCCTGATACACCGATCACTGTTGTGCCCTCTTCCACTCGTCCTATCGAGTCTCCACCTACTCCTGTTGTCGACTCTTCTCCACTATCATTTCCTACAGCTCCACCTGCACCTTCTCCTCTTTCGTCCTATCCTTTCGTCTACACATGTCGATCTCGTGTTGAGCCTCCTTCTGATGTGCCTTCTCCTTCTTCTGGGCCATCTCCGTCTGATGAGTCACCTTCTCTGGGTGCCTCATCTTCTCCGGATTCACCACCCCTCCTAGGTATGGCCTCCGCGCTCGTCCGCTTCCGCCTCCAGACCGCTTTGGATTTGTTGGTGCTACTCTTGCTGAGCCTACTTCTTACCGCGATGCTGTTATTCATCCCGAATGGCAGCATGCGATGGCCGAGGAGCTTACTGCTCTTGAGCGCACCGGCACGTGGGATCTTGTCTCTCTTCCTCCACGTGTTCGTCCCATCACCTGTAAGTGGATCTATAAAGTTAAGACCCGCTCCGATGGTTCTCTTGAGCGCTACAAGGCTCGTTTTGTGGCGCGTGGCTTTCAGCAGGAGCATGGTCGTGACTATGACGAGACATTTGCTCCTGTCGCGCATATGACCACTGTTCGCACTCTTCTTGCTGTGGCCTCTGCTCGCCACTGGTCTATTTCTCAGCTTGATGTCAAGAATGCATTTCTTAATGGTGAGTTACGTGAGAAGGTCTACATGCACCCCCCGCCTAGGTATTCTGTTCCTGAGGGCATGGTTTGTCGCCTTCGTCGCTCTCTTTATGGCCTTAAGCAAGCCCCTCGTGCTTGGTTCGAGCGCTTCGCCTCTGTGGTCACTGCTGCTGGTTTCTCAGCTAGTGCTCATGATCCTGCGCTGTTTGTCCACACTTCGTCTCGTGGTCGGACTCTTCTTCTTTTGTATGTGGATGATATGATCATCACCGGAGATGATTCTGAGTACATTGCCTTTGTCAAGGCTCGTCTTAGTGATCAGTTTCTTATATCTGATCTTGGTCCTCTTCGCTACTTCCTTGGGATTGAGGTTACATCTACTTCTGATGGTTTCTATATATCCCAAGAGAAATATATCCACGATCTTCTTGATCGGGCTTCCCTTACTGATCAGCGCACCATTGAGACTCCGATGGAGCTCAATGTTCATCTTCGTGCCTCTGATGGTGAGCCTCTTTCTGATCCGACTAGCTATCGTCACCTTGTCGGGAGTCTTGTCTATCTTGCTGTCACTCATCCAGATATATCCTATCCAGTTCACATTCTGAGTCAGTTCGTCTCTTCTCCTACTCAGGTTCACTACAGTCACCTTCTTCGGGTTCTACGATATCTTCGTGGGACTATCTCCCGCCGTCTTTTCTTTCCACGCTTCAGTTCGTTACAGCTTCAGGCATATTCGGATGCTACTTGGGCTAGCGATCCCTCTGATCGTCGCTCTCTTTCTGCTTACTGTGTTTTCCTTGGTGGTTCTCTTATTGCTTGGAAGACGAAGAAACAGACTGCAGTTTCCCGTTCGAGTGCAGAGGCTGAGTTGCGAGTTATGGCATTTTTGACAGCGGAGGTTACATGGTTACGGTGGCTACTTGAGGATTTTGGTGTTTCTCTCACTACACCGACTCCTCTGTTGTCTGACAGTACTGGTGCCATCAGTATTGCTAGAGACCCAGTGAAGCACGAGCTCACCAAGCATATTGGTGTTGATGCTTCTTATATGAGGTCTCAGGTCCAGGATCAGGTTGTTGCTCTTCAGTATGTGCCTTCCAAGCTTCAGTTAGCTGATTTCTTCACGAAGGCACAGACTCGTGTTCAGCACGGCTTCTACCTCTCCAAACTCAGTGTTGTTGATCCACCATGAGTTTGAGGGGGGTGTTAGAGATATAGTACTGTTGTATTCGTATTGGTATAGGAGTCTATATTTTCTTGTACTCCAAGTCACCTTGTACTATATATATGCCTATTGGGCTGTGCAATAGATCCAAGTTGCATATCTCCTAACATTTCCAACAATGGCATCACTAGCTCTGTTAAAGTGTATGTTGCCACTACATTCACAGCAAAATTGAGCTCTAACCTATTCTTTTAAAGGAAAAGAAAAGGGAGAATACATTTTTCAATTGTAAAAGTTAGCAGGATATATGATAGATTTATAGGATTTATAAATGGGCAGATAAGTTTGAAAATAATCATGGTAACAGATAATAAGCAAAATAGATTACAGAGTATCACGCACCCTTCTGGTGTAGTCACATGCGTGTGCTCTAGTAAGCCAGCATTATTAACCTACAAGAACAAACCATCTGTTATTTCTGTTTATTCCAACATGCAGTTAATGCAATTATAGAATTGACTTCATATAATAGTGATTGAAAAGAAGCTGCAGCCAGAGATAAGAAACACAAAGTACACAAAACTTTGAAGCAGCAAAACTCACCAGGACATGGAGTGGCTTTTCAATTGAGGAGAATTTTGTTGCAAAGACTGCATTAATAGATGAAAGGTCACATATCTGTGACATGGTAATCGCTGAAGTGCTAGTTCGCCCATAATTACCATAGAGCATCAACAAGAACTGATCTTGTATTTTAACATGCAAGAAAAATCAGTATTAAAGCATCACACCTCCAGATGAACATCCACATTCCAGGTTTTGGGTCTTATTTGATTGAGAGCAGTCTCTCCCCTTTCCTTGTTACGACAAAGAATATAAACAGTGGCCCCACTAGAAAATATAAAACAATGTTTTGGATGATATCAAACATAGAACGTGGTGAAAAAGAACTTAAGTTTTTCAGAACAAAACATCATAGTAAAAGAAGAATAGATTCATACTGCGGAGCCAAGCCCTCAGCCGTAGAAAAACCTAGACCGGAATTTGCTCCAGTTACTAGGCAATTTTCCCCCATCCAATCGGATCTGTATATCCTCCTCTCTGAATTTCTTGGCGTGTTCCCTGAGTAATTAAAGCCTCCTCACTAGTTTGGGAAGCAACTACTGTGTCGACCATTGAATCATTTTATCCTATCGGGTACAATGCTAAATCGTATCATAACTGTTAACCTCCTACTTGTAAACAGCTCTGCCTCTATCTTCGAACGACACGAACTCAAGTAGTATGATCCTATCGCTTTCAAAAAAAAGTAGTATGCTCCTATCAGCTCCTGCACGCAATCCCTTGAAATTAGCAAATAAGGGTTTCTCCTTCTTGGTACTATTGAATGACATTAAACAACACGTGTTCAGCAGCTAAAAGGGCATCTGGATTCACAAGTCACGTAATTGGCGAATCAATCGTATCCTAAATTGTTGTGCTAAATTCAACGCTAGGACCACCGGTAACCGACACGGCTAGGGAATTGCAATGAACTCCCATATCATGGCAGGAACATTTTTTTTTAGGGAATATCATGGCAGGAACTTGATTGCACAGAATCACGCAAGCTACAAGCAAGAGAGAATCTGCGAAACGATTGGGAGGAATTGGGCTTACACGAAACTGGATTTGGTGAACTGGGTGAAGCCGTAGAGCCCAAACGCCGCCGTCCTCCATGCCTGCGCCACCCCAACCAAATCTGCCAATGTTACCCACAGATATAGAAGCCAACGAATCTTTGTGAACGCTGATTAATGGTCGAACATAGCAATTGGAAACATCATCGCCTTCTGGATAAACATCTTTCTCCCTCTCTCCCCTTCGCTCTTCTTCCTCCGGCGTTCGTACGGAGAAGGAACGTTGCTTTGCCTCAGGGTAAAGCAGTTTGTTATTTCTCTAAGAGCTCAGGGGCTCAAGAGTCACGAGCCCCGCCTCGCTGGCTGATCTCCGCCGCGGGAGAGGGCACCTCTGGTCTTCGTCTCCGGCACGGTGCCGTGCCGTTGGCGTTGGTGTCTAGCTGGGCAGGGCTGGGCCGGGCTCTGACTTTGGTTGGGTCAAAACTTGGGTTGGGTTGCAAGTATTCAGGTATTCCGGTCCAAGTAGGCCCAAGACACGTGAGGCTATACAATTCAGCCATCTGAATGTTTCTCCTGCTTGGCCACAAAAGAGACATTCTGTGTACTCTCCTCGGTTCAGAAATGTAAGACATATTTTAATTAGTTAAGATAAAATTTTAATTAATATTTACTCTATTAATATATGATTTATGTGATATAAAATCATAATCATAAGAAAAAGTACTTTTAAATACGAATATAATGATACTAATTTTTATGCCATATAAATCACATATTAATTGAGTAATTGTTGGTTAAAATCATATCAACTAAATCAAAATACGTTTTACATTTCTAAATGGAGGGAGTATGTACAGACTAACTAGTGCCAGAAAAAGGGGTGAGGATTTTTGGCTCACGGGTGCACCTACACCCATTAGAGTTTGCTCGAATTTTTTGAAGCACGTATAAGTTTTAGAAAAATTTGAAAAAATTCATACCGGTTTGTGATGGAATGAAGTACACACAGGTAAATTCTCGTAAAATAATATGTCCGTTTGTGACCTGTGTGAAAAAAAACAAATATGCATACTGTTCATGGCTTTGTACTGTTCACTACTGTGCACAACCCCCTAAGGTGTTCTCTTCTTTTTTTTGCACAGATCACAAATGGATATATTATTTTACGAAAATTTAACCATGCATACCTCAATCCGTAATATACATGTATGAATTTTTCAGATTTTTTGAAACTTAAATGTGTGAATTTGAAAATTTTGAAATAAGGGGTGCACATGCCCCCGTGTGCACCCCTAACTTTCCCCAGAAAAAGAGGCTCCTCAGGTCTCTGGGACTCTTGGCCGTCCGACCGTCTCCTGCCTTGTATCTTAGCCATCTCTTCCTGCCAGTGGTTGGCTTAGTCTTCATGGTCTTTAGTTTGCACCGAACCCAAAATTGCCCCGTGTTGAGACCCAGCGCCTTCTGGTCCTGCGCGACAGCTGCTGCAGCGTGTTTCCTGGTCCTGCGCGACAGCTGCTGCAGCGTGTTTCTCTTGGTGTTAGGTGGATTTAAAGGAAAGGAGGAAGTAGAATACCTTTTCTTTGTACTTTGTAGAAAGGGAAGCATGAAAATAGATCATAATACCGCACCGTATCCAATGGTCGCCCCAGGATGAACCGACCGAGCTATTTAAGCTTTCTCTCATTTGTAATCTCTCTGCCACTAAATTATATACCAAAATCCTATAAAAGAACGGAATTAAAGAATGACATGAACTGGAAGGAGAAGAGCTGAACCTTTAGCTTGCATATTTACCCAAGTGTTTCCCTCAAAGCTGCAGCCACAGTCTCTGGCCTAAATAGGTGACTTCTTTATGTTGAACTGAATTTTACTAACTTCAGAAATTTCGCAATGACAACACATATATACATGACGTAAGTTGAAAACCAATTTTCTTTTGGAAGAAATTGAGCCACGGAGATGGACACAATCTCAAAATGTTTCCCACATGGCTTATCATATTTTCTTGATAAGGCCAGTATTAGCAAACGTATCGATGCTCACCTTGAATAAGCTAGGTCAGTAATTAGCTAACAGATGCAGACATAGGCAACTGAAAAAGCAATAACATACCCTCCAATTTCTTCACCAAAGCACCAAAGAAGATGGCAAGAACAAGCTCTGCCTGTTCCAAATTGTGAAGACCTTCATCATCAAATGTAGTAGCATGTCTAAACCATACAATAAAAGAAGATGTGACTATACACGACCGAAGAGCTTAACCGATGGTATTTACACCCTCACAACATCACATATTAACAGTTTAATTGATATGATAAAGATCGCAGTTTTTTCCTTTCAGTTGCTATGCGATCAAGTTTTCTTCATTTCACATTCAAACATATAATCCCTAATGACTCAATTCGGGGCAAGGTAGGCAAAAGAAAAAGTAGTTCAATCGAATTACCTCGTATGCATAAGCGGCTCCATCTCAAGCTAACCGTCCAATGGCATCCGCCTGCTCCACCGTCTCTACTCCGCGAGTCTCGCGGATGGCAACAACAGGAACGATGAAGCCGAAGGGGGTGAGAGAAAGGACGTCTAGCATGCAAACTCGTAGGGACGTAGCCCGTAGGCCCCTGCTCCTGGAGAGGTAGAAATCGGTGACGCAAGGGTATCCTCCGCGGCCTCCTCTCATGGCGAGCGGCGCTGTCGACTGAGGCGGCGCGGAGTAGAGCGACCATGATATAGCATGCCCACGATGACGGTCGGTGCGACGATGGGGCGGCGGCTACAGCAAGAGGTCGCGGCCACCGCTGTGGTACTTTTCAAGGCCGCCACCGCCGCTCCTGTCCTTGCTAGCGCTGCCACTCATTCGAATCTGTCGTCTTGCCCTCTTGCCGACAAGAAGGGGAAGAGGAAACTGTGTTGGAAGGGGAAGAGGCAAGGAGTGTGGGCGCGGGAGTCGAGATATGGAATTATCCCACCGACCTTCTCTCTTAAGCTTCCTAACGCTTTTGGTCTGTCCGTTAGAAAATCAAACGGCACATAATCTCAGGAACATCCAATGGGTCAGAAAATCACCACGACTGATTTGGTGGATGAAAAATCGGGGTGATGTGGCAGAGGTGGGAGGCTATCCTAATGTGCACCCTTGGAGGTTCTAAATGGGACGATACTACGAGAAAAATATCGTGCAATATACGTGCTGTTATTGTTCACTGCCACTTTATCAACACAGTTTCGAGTTCTCGCCTATCTACCACAAGAGTCGTTCTAGAGAAACATAAACTCGTAATGATAATCTGACGGAGCAATATTGCCCAAAACCTAATCAGCCGCTCCATGAAAATACCTGTGTTCACGTCTTGTATATTTGCAATCAGTCCGAGACGGTACTAGTACCGCTCATGCCTTGAACGTATCGAGTGTGTACTAGTTCGCTGCATATCTCCGACCAATGTGCTGCTTGTGAGTACGATACATAAACTTCAGGCAAAGGAGGTGTCTTAATAAAGTTCGTGATATTTCCAACTTAGTTTCATATATAATTGCAGGCAACAACGTACTGTAGGGTTTGGGGCTTCATGTTGCTGACCGCGAGGCAATGACAGCTAGCTATCTATAGCTTGTCCAATGCAAGCCCATTTCTTATTGCAAGATATGCATAAAACCAAGTGAATACGGATGCATTCTTCGGATGCAAAGGTTAGAAGATGTTCTTTCATTAGCTACAAAAATTAGTAATTCCAGTACTACTCATCTTGTATATTAGGGGTTGGATTATTGGTTTGCTCTGGCTGATTGCTCAAAGTACCCCACTAATCCTTTTTATGTTCTGTTGCAAGAAGATAAGAAAAGCACCATTGGTTTCTCCCCTCGTATGACCGATGGTCTCTCCATTCTTCAATATGTTAATGACACTATTTTATTTATAGATCATGATATTGAATAAACCAAAACATAAAATTAATTCTTTGTGTATTTGAGCTATTATCTAGTTTAAAAATAATTTTCCATAAAAGCAAGCTATTTTGTTTTGGGGCTGCTCCAGATTATGAGGATCACTGTACTCAACCATTTGGCTGTGATCAACGGAGTTCACTGTTCAGATATCTCGGTATCTCATTAATCACCAAAAATTCTAAAATTGCAAATGGAAGGAAGTAGAAGAGGCTGCTTTAAGAAGCGATTAAGTAGTTAGAAGGAACGAAACATGTCTTTCAGAGGCAGGCTGGTTCTAATACAATTTGTTTTTAGCAGTCTATCTATGTTCATGCTTTCCTTTTTTAAGTATCCAAAGGGGTACGCTCCGACTGATCTCAACAATAAGTCTTATTAGTAAATGACTATTTAAACTACTTAACGAGGAAGTCTGGTAACTATGTTATGGAATAAATATCTGAGAAGGAGACCACGGTCGTTAGTCCATAGTCAGGATGTTCCTACGGTACTTGTTTAAGAGGATTATTTTAACTATTTACATAAAACAAAATAGAGAGGTAGCAAGCAATGATGTCTTTTAGTGAAAAGGTTCTTCTCCATTGTCTAAAAAAGCTGATTTCTCCCATTGAGAAAAGATTGCCACGTCAATGCGGTACTCGTCATTATCTCAAAAGGTGCGGTACTGGTATCGGGACTACCGCAGACGAGGAGGGAGAGTGGATCTATCACTCGTCATTCATGTCAACCCATCATTAAATATTTTCCCAGTAGGAACAGGCGGAAACAAATTCAAATGCAAGCTTAACTTTACTTGAAATTGGAAAACAGACATTGCTATGACCCTAGGACATGGGAGCAGCTGGCCAGCCGCAAATATGTTTTCTAGAGCATTTTTGTAGTTAGATTATTTCCCCTCAAATTTGATGGGTTCTCTAAATGCCATTTTTAATTACTTCTCATTGCTACACCTTTTCGAAAGGACTTATTGGGAGAAGGGTCCCCGCGCTACCCCGAACTGACAGGCTTCTCCTTGGCGACGTCGAGGTCTCCCTCATCACGTCGACACGTTGTGCCTGGCGTCATCGCAATCCGCTGGCATCGCAGGCAATGTCGGGGCCGCGCTTCGTCCTGGCGGACGTCGGAGTTGGGCCCTGCCCTGGCAGACATCAGGACTGCGTTTCGTCCCGGCGCCAAGGACAGCACATCGTCATGGTAGCGAGTATTAGGGTATTATAGTATTAGATTATTTGAATATTCTATAAAGATTCATGTAAAAAGACCAAAATGCCCCTGATGGTGTGTTATCGCCCGAAGGGCATAATTGTAATCTCGCACACCCCTCTCCCAACCCCTATAAATAGGACCCAGGGGGTAGAGAGAAGGGGACCCGGATTCCTCAGATTTAAACCCTAATCCCTGAAATTAATACGAGAGTTTTCAAGTCGCCTCAACACGAGTATTCCACATTCCATCTCGCCGGTAAAGTCGCCGCGCGCCCCCCTCAACAGACAATACACTTGCTCGTACTTCTCTAGTACTCCCGGGGGTCGACGTAACCGATCGGGGGTACCTCAAGTACACTGCCTAGTCCCGTAACTACGACAGTTGGCGCCGTCTATGGGAAGGAGCAAGAAGTTGTGTCATCTGAGACGCTGTCGAGAGGAGGCCCGGAGACAACACCGACGACCGTAGCACGCGCGCATTGGTCTTTGACACCACACACGTGCTCCTCCGCAAGTAAGAAGGCATGCCTCCCAAGACGAAGGCAAAGAAGGGAACCAAGCGAAAGGTTACAAGCATCGCCAACCTGGTTCTGAGCACCCCGGCTCGCGCCCCCAGGCCGCCGCGAGGACGACAACACGCGCAGCCACGCCTGTGACGAAGAACGATATAGCCCCTGTCGTCAATGCCCAGGCCACCGGGCCAGACACCTCGGGAGCCCTCGCTTATGCCGAGCAAGAGATGGAGGCATTGAGGCAGCAGGTAGCCGCCGCAGCCCAGCGGGCTGAGCAGTTCCGGGCCCAGCTAGAAGCAGCCCAAGTCGAGGCCCTCCGCATGGCGGCATTAGCCCGAGAAACTGTGGAGCTCCGAGCACAGCTTGCGGCGGCCCAAGGCGGAGCCGACGTTGTTCGTCGGCCATGGGAAGAAGTCATAGCGGAAGCACGGTGAGAACGTCCGACGCAACCACCAAGCAGCCGATGAACTCCTTCAAGACTTGGCAAACGCGCAAGCACGCGCCGAACCACTCCGTGAAGAGATAGCACGAAATCAACAAACAGCGCAGGCAATCCTCCGTGATGCCGGGGCTGGCACTAGCAACCAAGGAACGCAAGACCCAGGTCAATGCCCGGGCAAAGAACACGTATACCCTGCTGCCCCACCTGACGTCAGCATCCCAGCCCTGGCTGCCATACCTGCTGCTCGACCGCCATGGCCGGAGGTTGTCAACCTCGCAGACGTGCTCAGCCCGCTCAGCACAGGGCTCGCGGCTAACCCGTGGCCAAGCAAGTTTCGCCCGGCGGATCTCCCCAAGTACAATGGTGAGACGGATCCCACCGAGTACACTCGCGTGTACGAAGCTGCCATATCAGCTGCCGGAGGAGGCGAGGCGGTGATGGCAAAAATTCTGTTGCCCGTACTCACCGGATTAGCTCGCACGTGGTACCTCTCATTGCCTCCTAGCTCGGTGTACTCGTGGGAGCAACTCCGCGAGCAGATGCACGGTCACTTCTAGGGAAGCATAAACAAACAAGTCATCTCTTCGGATCTGAACATCCTCAAGCAAGCACCGGGCGAGTCCATCCGGGTGTTGTGCAAACGTTTCTCCAACCTCCAATGCCAAGTCCATGACATCACCGACAAAAGCGTGTGTGACGCTGCACGTCGTGCAATACGTGATGAGGACCTGGCAGCCAAGCTCGACAGGAAGCAGCCGAGGACAATTAGGGAGCTCTATGAAATCATGGACACATACTCCCAGGCCGAGGAAGGGAGAGAGCAGAGAAGAGCCAAAGCCTTGGCCTCAGCTACGTAGTTCGCGCCTGACATGGAGAATCATGACAAGCGTCGGCCACGCCAACGGGCGGTACACCACGTGGAGGAGCGCGAGGCTCCCGCCCCGCAAACACATTACCAAAGCCAAGGCCAGTGCCGAGGCAGTCGGTAGAACCAATCACGCAATGAAGAACGAAACCACCCACGCCTGGATAACCGGAGTTGGAGGCGCGACGACCACCACGATCGCGAAAGCAACAGCCAGGCTGGGCACGGTAATCACAGAAGTGGCGGAGGCAGCAGGTCACAAGGCAAGTTCTGTGAAGTACACCGAGTAAGCACTCACTCCACGGCAGAGTGCGAGGTTGTCATCGCGGCCCGGCGGGGTCGGCAACCGCGGCGCCCCGGCGGCAGGAGCATCGCGGAGCCGACAGGCCGTGCTCGGGAGCAAGGAGAGCCCGCCTTACAGTTACCGCCTCCACCACCGCTACCGCCAGGTAGCAGAGCACCAGTGCAAGCCATCGGCACCCAGCGAATCATCCACGCTATCACTGGAGGCAACGCTCACACCTACGCATCCAAGCGGCAGCGCCGAGCCTACACTCGTCAAGTCAATCATATTGGTTCCTTCCCACCCACTGAACTACCTGCGTGGGTAGGTGCCATCGTGACCTTCGGCCCGGCGGACGCAGCCGGAATCACCTTTCCTCACCATAACGCTCTCGTCATCTCGGCAGTCATCAACAGCTGCGACGTGCGCCGCGTCTTCATCGACGGGGGTAGCTCAGCGGACATCCTCTTCGGGTCTACACTTGCCGAGATGGGAATCCCTCGCATGTGTCTCACCCCCGCGGGAGTACCACTGCTGGGATTTGGGGGCGAGCCAGTCCCAGCCCTCGGCAAGATTGAGCTTCCAGTGGAATTCGGGGCCGGCGATTGCGTCCGCAGGGAGAGCATTATTTTCGATGTTATCAACATCCCTTACCAATACAACGTCATCCTTGGCCGGGTCACGCTAAACAAATTTGGTGCGGTTCCACACCACGTCTTTCTTGCATGAAGATCCCAGCCTCCTCAGGGATCATCACAGTGCGGGGCAACCAAGACTTGTCCCGTAAGATCGACAGCGACATCCAAGTGGCCATCTGGTATGTCCACACTGTCCAGTCCGAAGGTGACAAGGCTGCACAAGGGGCTCCCGATCCGCCAACCTCAGGGTGGTGGGTGCCAAAACCTAAACCTGATGGCAAGACACGCGCCATGCCGCTCTCAGAGGGTGATTTGACCAAGACAGTGCTCATCAGGGTCAACCTCGACCCAATCAATGAGGAGGCCATCCTTAACACATTGCGGACCAACGGAGACATATTCGCATGGGAGCACGAGGACTTCCCCGGTGTCTCCCAGGAGATCATCGAGCACAGATTGCTCGTCAACCCTGATGTGCATCCTGTCAAGCAGAAACTGCGAAAGATGTCGGTGGAGCGTCAGATCGCGGCCCGGGAGCAGGTAGATAAGCTCCACAAGGCAGGAGTCATCCGCGAGGTCATGCACCCCGAATGGTTGGCCAATCCTTCCTAGTCGAGAAGGCCAACGGCAAGTGGCGCATGTGCGTGGACTACACTAACCTCAACCGCGCGTGCCCGAAAGACAACTTCCTGCTGCCACGAATCGATCAACTCGTCGATGCTACATCCGGGTGTGAACTTATGAGCTTCCTTGACGCCTACTCAGGGTATCACCAGGTGTGGATGGCGCGGGAAGACGAGGAGAAAACCAGCTTCATCACGCCTTCTGGGACATTTTGTTATGTCCGGATGGTGTTTGGGTTGAAGAATACCGGAGCTACTTTCTCCAGGCTCGTGCATAAGACCCTCTCTAGCCAAGTTGGGCGCAACATCGAGGCCTATGTCGATGACATTGTCGTCAAGAGCATGATGGCCGCCGCCCACGCGGCGGACTTACAAGAGACGTTCGACAACCTCCGTCAAGCCAGCATGAAACTCAATCCAGAGAAATGTGTGTTCGGTGTTTAGGCAGGGAAGCTGCTCGGCTTCCTCGTGTCCAGAAGGGGAATCGAGGCTAACCCTTCAAAAATAAAAGCCATTCTCGACATGCGCCCGCCTGAGAACGTCAAGGAGGTACAAAAGCTTACCGGACGCCTCGCAACGCTTGGGAGGTTTGTCTCCAGATCTGCCGAGAAGGGCCTCCCTTTCTTCAAAGCTCTGCGAGGGTCCACCAACTTCGAGTAGACGGTGGACAGCCAAGCAGCCCTGGATGACCTGAAAAGGTACCTCACGTCGCCACCGCTGTTGCAAAGCCCCGCCCAAGGGGAGAGCCTGTTATTGTATCTAGCAGCTACCTCGGCAGCAGTGAGCGCAGTCTTGGCCAAAGAAGAAAATACAATCCAGCACCCGGTATACTATGTTTTAAAGTGCTTCAAGGTGCCAGGGCGCGATATACCAAGCTAGAGAAGCTCGCATACGCGTTGCTGATAGCGTCCCGTAAACTGCGGCACTACTTCCTCGCTCACTCTATTCGAGTGCCGTCCTCCTTCCCCCTCGGAGAGATGCTCCGCAACAAAGAGGCCTCCGAACGCGTCGGGAAGTGGGCGGCCGAGCTCGCCCCATTCGTCATCGACTTTCTCCCTTGGACGGTGATCAAGTCGCAGGTGCTGGCAGACTTTGTGACGGAATGGGTCCCGTCAGAACATCCCGTCAACCAAGGTCATGCTGACTTGCTGTGGACAATATACGTGGATGGCTCCTGGTGCTCCAATGGTGCAGGCGCAGGGGCTGTCCTGGAGTCTCCTGAGGGGTCACACACCTCGTACTCCGCACGTCTTGAGTTTAAGGCCACTAACAACATCGCCAAGTATGAGGCGTTGTTGCTCGGCCTGCGCAAGGCACGAGCCTTGGGGGCACGGAGGGTGATGGTCAAGAACGACTCCCAGCTCATAGCCGGGCATGTTGACAAGAGTTATCAGGCCAAGGACCCTGAGATGATCAAGTACCTCGCCCTAGCGTGGGCCACCGAGAAACACTTTGTCGGTATCACCGTGCGCAGCATCCCATGCTCGGAGAATGCCAACGCCGACGGCCTAGCGCGCGCTGCGAGCACGCGAGCTGAGGTCCCGTCGGGCGTCTTTTACAAGATCATCACGGCGCCAGCAACAAAGGAACTCCCGGAGGTGCACCACATTGAAGAGCAAGACTGGAGAACGCCAATCCTCCGCTACCTCACAGATGAAACAGAGCCCGATGACCCTGTCGAGGCACGAAAACTGAAGAGCCGGGCCAGGGGCTTTATTATTCACCAAGAAGCCCTTTACAAGCACGGGGTGTGTGCGCCGTACCTTCGGTGCATCTCCAAGGAAGAAGGAGCCGATCTCGTGCGAGAAATCCACCAGGGGCTGTGCGGCTCCCACCTCGCACCACGTGCCCTAATGTCCAAGGCCTTTCGCCAAGGTTTCTATTAGCCAACTGCCCTTCGTGACGCGCAAGGCCTCGTCAAGACATGCCCGGCATGCCAGTGGATGGGTCGGGGAACAAATCTCCCTGCCCATAACTTGCAACCGATTCCCCCTTCGTGGCCACTCGCGCATTGAGGGGTCGACCTCGTCGGCCTGTTCAAGGTCAAAGTCATGGCCGCAAATTTGTGGTCGTTACGGTTGACTATTTCTCCAAGTGGATCGAAGCCGAACCGTTGGTCAGCATAACATCGCTCGCTGTTCAAAAGTTCATTTGGAAAAACATCATCTGCCGCTTCGGAGTGCCGCGCGAGCTAACTGTCAATAATGGCACTCAGTTCGACGCGGCCCCGTTTCGTAAATTCTGCATCGGCCTCGGCATTAACCTGTGCTTCGCGTCAGTCGCCAATCCCAAGGCGAACGGTGCGGCGGAACGTGCCAATGGTATCGTGCTCTCCGGCCTGCGCACACGCCTCTTCGATATACCCAAAGGGGGTTGGGCAGACGAGCTCCCCAGTGTACTGTGGTCTACCCGTTCGGCGGAAAGTCGTGCAACCGGTTTCACCCCATTCAAGCTCTTTTTTGGGGATGAAGCGGTAACCTCGGAGGAAGTCAGGCTAGGGTCACTCCGCACTGCGCCACCGCCGGATGATGAAGCCTGTCAAACATCACTGGATGGCCTTGACGCCGTGAGGCAAGAAGCCGCCTTCAATATTGAACGATATCAAGCCTCGATGGTGAAGGCTTACAACAAAACCGTTCGCCCACGGCGCATTCAAGTGGGTGACCTCGTGCTCAAGAAGAAGGCCAACCCTGAGGCCGATGGAAAGCTAAGCTCAAAGTGGGAAGGACCGTATGAGGTTATCTGCGTCACGCGCCCATCGTTGTTCCTTTAAAAGCCCTTGAAGGAGCAGAGTTGAAGCATAGCTGGAACACCGACAACCTCCGTAAGTACTACGTGTAGCTCACGTGCGGAAGCATCATCGTATGATGCCGAGTCAGCCTCGGCACTTTTCTCATAGCCCTCATGTGTTTCATTTCTAGTTTTATCAGCAAGCCGCTGTGCCGGTTAGTACCATCTTTTGTAAAGGGCTTCGCCCTAGGCGGCTGTGACCGCCTCTGTCACAACTATGTAACAGGCCTGCGAGCCGCAGTGTTGTTTACATAAGCAAAGAAAAATAGCCAGCCCGTGGCCGGCCCAACAAAGATGATAACGATTATCCCTCCATCGTGAGGAGGCATGGTAACGCTCCGTCGTGGTGTAGAACACACTCCGACGTGGGGTAGAGGGTCCCCTCACTGCCACGCGAGCAACGTCTCCGTCGCCGTGTTGGGACAACTTTGTCTCCCCCGTGACGTAGAGCACGCCCCACCGCGGCGTAGAGAATCCCCTCACCGCCACGTGAGCAACGACTCCGTCGCCGTGTCGGGATTGCATTGGCTCCGTCGTGGTGTAGAACACGCTCCGACACGGGGTAGAGGGTCCCCTCACTGCCACGCGAGCAACATCTCCGTCGCCGTGTTGGGACAACTTTGCCTCCCCCGTGACGTAGAGCACGCCCCACCGCGGCGTAGAGAATCCCCTCACCGCCACGTGAGCAACGACTCCGTTATCGTGTCGGGATTGCATTGGCTCCATCGTAGTGTAGAGCACGATCCGCAGCAGCGTAGACCTCCCCCCATCGCCACGTAAGCAACAACTCTGTCGTCGTGTCGGGGGTACATTAGCTCTACCGCGACACCAAGTCCACTCACTGCCACGCAAGTTTTGGGGCCACGCCCTCAGAACGATATAACCGCCCTCGATAGACGATACACGGATTAGGCATAAAGCCATTCTATTTTATTATGCCATTAAAAGGGAGGGGGGAGAGAATGCCGATTTAAGAGTCGTTCACTACTGCAATTCAAAAAAAAAGAGAATTCTAGTTAATGGTTCCAATTTGTTCTGAATTTTGCAGCCTGTGACTAGAAATCCACTTTTTCTCCTTTTTCATCTCAATAGAAAGAAAGGGCAAGTTTTCTAGTGTTAGCAATGTGTGTTTTAAGATAGAATCCATCGAGGAGAATAATCGAAACTGGATCCAAAAAAAGCAGGAATAGATTTTTTGAAAAAGATTGGAAAAAAGTAAGTAGAATTAGATTCAAAATAAAAGAAAGGGCGTTTTCGTAAGAAAACGTGGATGAATACTTGCTCTTTTCTCGATTTTCGATCGGATTTTTTGGCGGCATGGCCAAGCGGTAAGGCAGGGGACTGCAAATCCTTTATCCCCAGTTCAAATCTGGGTGCCGCCTGATCAATAAAATACTTAGGCTTTATAGTACTGATCGAACTCTAGAAATTCGTACCCCGCATAAGTTCGGGCAAGAGAGTAACTAGGCCTGGCGATACTGGATTTTGAGAATCCATAGCCATAGTTCTATCCTCAAACTAGGGTTTGTTTTGGCGGTAGTGGCCCAAACAGTTACCAATAGAGGTGAGGTAGCGTTTCCTTATTCTTTTATTATATTAATTTGAATTGGTTCTTAATTGATTCGATTTGAGAATTTAAAACTACGAGGCTAAGATGTCAGAAATCTTGGTATCCAAAGAAAGGGCCCTAAGGGGCATTCTTTTTTTCAATCTTAGATTGAAGAAGGGACTTCACGAAGGAATATCAAGACTTCCTAATTATCATACATTTTTTTCTCGTACATCTTATGTTACCTACATACACTAAAGTAAGGGCTACTAATTCTATCGAGAATAAGATTAAATAGGCCGATCAAAAATCAATTTCGGAGTTGTGGATAAAGTCTCGGATGCTAGTTTTGTGGTTGTGGGGTAAGCACTCGTCACAACGAATCTAGTGTGGTTGTGGGGTAAGCACTCGTCACAACGAATCTAGGTACGAAGTACACGTAATGCGCCGACAATAACATAAAAAACCCACACAAATCGCTATACATCCCTCTTGACAAACGACACAATCTCCTCGCTTGTCAAAAAACGTATGTTGTCATCACGCCGTTCGGCCTTTGTCAAACCGTCAAGCGAGCAATGCTTGTACGACATCCGTACTAGGGGCTGAGTGCTGTACCGCTTAACCGCGGCCTTTCGCCTCGAAGCAACAACCTATAAACAATAAAAAAAGAGATGATCACTAGAGGCAAGGGCATGGCTGCACCAATTTTCTGACCTTTTCATTAACCAACAAAGTTACATGAGGGCTACAAAAGAAAGCTCTGACCTCATTAAAACCTATCAAAAGAAAGCTCTGACCTCATTAAACCTACCAAAAGAAGCTCCCAAAACGCCTAGAGCGCAAGGGGCTCACGTCGACGCCGCGACGGCCCAGCCCGTGAGCTAGGACGAGCTGAAAGTATCACCTAAGAAACTACAACGTGGAAGTAAACCTACAAGCAAAATAAGACATCCTGGCACGCCGACTTAAGCAAAAGGCTCAGGAACAAGTAACAAGTCTCACACCTGAAAAGGCGGGTCGGATCCACCGGGAGGTCGGTCAAGCACGATAGCGGAAGGCCCTCCATCAAGACGGGCTCTCTGTATCCCGCGAAGGTACTTCTCACCGTGCTTCTTGCACACACCTGAAAGGAAGGCCTCTGCGTCAGACCTCAAGGGAGCCTGGGCCCGCTGAATGTCAGCCCGGCTCGGTACCTCGTAGCCCTCCGTCCGAAATCTGCCCACGGGGTCGCAGCCAGCCAAGCGAAGGCAAGCAAGAGATAACTCAAGGGAGGCCCGGGCACAGTCCTGCCCGTGGTCTGGCACCGCCTCCCGTACAGCAGTGCAAACCGTCGCCGTCCACTGGAGCTGACCCGCAACCTTGTCCTCATTAGTACCAGTGTGAAGGTCAAGCTCAACGCCGAGCACTCCTCCGAGCTCGCAGCAGCCGCGCACGCCGTGTCGGCCAGAATGGCTAACCCTCCCTGCCTAGTCTGTGCGGCGTGAAGGGTAGCACGAAGCTGAGAGAGCTCCCCCTCATGTTGTTCCTGCCGAGTCTGTGCAGCATGGAGGGTAGCACGAAGCTAAGAGACCACCTCCTCATGCTGGCTTAGCAACTCCTTGGCCGAGGCAGCCTCCCCTCGGGCCTCCGAAACATTCTTCTTCTCTTCACGAAGGCGAGCTCGCTGGGACTCAGCCATATTGTCACGCATCTCCCACGCCTGCTCTGCTGCAAAGAAGGCCTGCAAGGAGGAGACATAGTAAAGGCACAACCGCAGTAATCACGTCACAAAGCCTCATATAAGTAACACACTGACCGTACCTTGAGCATGGCAGACTTAGAGGCGGCACGAATCTGTCGCAAAGACAAACCCTCGAACGCCGTCTCAAGGTCGGCTGTAGAAAGCTGCGTGGCAGCATCCTGGTAAAAGCCCGCCTCAGCCTCGGGGTCGACGAAGTGAGCCGGAAGCAGCCGGCCCGCGACTGAGAAAGGGTGTGGCCCACCGGCCCTACCCTCCTCAGCACCGTCGTCGGCAAAGGCTGCTGGGGTCAGTGCTGGGTGGCCCCCGGAAGACAACGGGGCCCTTGCTTCAGGGCTCGCTGCGGGAGCTGCCGCAGGAGAGCGGGAAGCAGCCTCATCGTCTCCAATGACCCGCAGGTCAAACTCACTCGAAGACGACGATAAGTCAAGTAACCCTGTCGGCCCAAGGTCACGCTGCGCTAGCGAGTCCGCCTCGGCGGACACCTCGACGTCGTCCTCGTAGTCCCGTGAGCGCGACTTGACCTCCTGCACGAACGACGCCGTCATCGGGCCCTTCCCAGCCCCAGGGCGACACCGCGGCATCTTCGGGGTTGGGCTGGAGGAAACACCCCCGGAGGCTCCATGCGCTCGAATCACCCGCTCCGGCGAAGATGGAGAAAGTGACCGACTCCGCTTGCTCGCAGTAAGGGCCTTGACAGCCACAGGGAACGGCCGGGCAGGCACCTCCCACCCAAAGTCCTCGCAGGCTCGATTGCGCCGGGCCCTCTTGATCAATCGGCTTGCTTCCTTGGCTTCCACAAGGGTCAAGCGGCCCAACAGCTCGTGAGCGCACAGCTCTCCGTCCTCCAACCTGGAACCTGCGACACGGAAGCACACGAGGTTCAGTGAAAGCTAAGATCAACACAAACAAACTGCAGATAAAAGTAAGAGGTACTCACATGTCGTGGGCGTGTACCCTCGCGGGACACGCAGGAAGCACGACGAGCTCGGAAGGGCCAAGGACAGGGTCCAACCCTGAGCAAGCGGAGCAATGCCCAACAAACAGTACTCCTCCACTAAGTCGCGCATGCTCAGCTCGCGTGCCATGCATCGAAACATGGTCACGCCCTCATCGTCCCGCTCGCTAAGGCGAGGCTGCCCAAAGAACGGTGCTGTCACCCCTCTCAGTCGCTGCAAGGAGGGATCGCGGTAGTAAAATCACTCCCTCTGCCAGTCTTTCCAAACCTTCTTCAGGGGAAACGCAGGGTAGTCCGCGGTGCAGCGCCCGCGACGCCAACCAAAGCTGACCCTCCCGTAGGACGAAGGAAGACCCCGGTGCTCCGAAACCCGCAGTGTTGCCTCCGTCGGCACGTACATCCAAGCAAAGAGCGCAGGCGAGCTCACCATCTCCATGCTTCAGACCGCCCACTCGAAAGTAGCAATTAAGACAAAAGCCGAAGAGTGGAGATCTGACAGCGTTACCCGAAAAAACCGCAGTATCCCTTGTACGAGGTCGGACGGCGGTAGGCACAACCCGGCGTCGAACTGGGCGGCGAAGACAATGATCCACCCCTAGCCAGGCGAGCCCCTCACGTCAGAGTGACCGGGGGGCTCCGGACCTGTGACGTGGCCCGGTCCGGGGATCTTGCCCGCCTCAGCAAGCCATCGGAAGAGCCTCACATCCGTGGAAGAGCGGCCGAGGTAGCTGGTGTGCGTCGCTGGGGCCGTTGTCTTGGTTCTCTCCTCGATCACATTCTTCTCCGCCCCTACGCCTGACATTCTGCCCTCCAGCCCTGTGCGGTTGAGAGACGACGCTCTCCCCGACGTCATCAATCCTGACAACCAGCATGAGCAAGCAAATAACAATTTGTCAAATAACAGCGGCGAAGTAAGACATGTGAAGTACGGTACAAAAAGGTGTAAGAAGACAGATGCCTCATCTCTCAACCAAGTCTGCGGACCTCGTCGACGCGGTCGTGGCGTCGTGGCGGCACGCCCGACGCGGCTCTAAGAGTCTGCCCGCCCCGAGTTCGGGGGTGTTCGGGGAGGCTAGAGGAGACGGCGCGCCCGGCATGGCGCCTCGAAACCACCAAGTCTACGGACCTCATCGACGTGGTCACGGCATCACGGCGGCACGCCCGACGCGGCTCCAAGAGCCTGCCCGCCCCGAGTTCGGGAGTGTTCGGGGAGAGCTAGTGGAGACGACGGCCTGGCATGACGCCTCGAACCTACCAAGTCTGCTCGAGGGATCGTATCTCTACACGCTCACACATGTCACGACGTAACAAAAAATAATAGCAATGACATTTTCGTGCGAAGAATATATAGCGCCCGTTCGCGCGAGGCAAATGTCAACATTTTAAAACACGGTTGCAATCCGCATACGTCATCTACAATGCCCTACCTACAAATAAAGTGGTAGCAGTCCATTGTCTACCCCTGATACATTTCTCACTTCATACAAGGAATACATGCACGCAAACATCTCATACATCCCGGCTTACTGCATTGAGCACTAAACAATTCAGCATATATGTACACCTCGCATTCGCATAAGCCAAGCAGGTCGCGAGAAGGGATCGTTACCCTTGGTGAGCGTGCAGCGAGGAGAACAATGCTGTACACCCTTAAATTCCTCTGCAAGCTTCTGCGAGGAGAACTTGCTCGTCTGTCTGAAACCAACTTTTCCACCTGTGCAACCTGTACGAAGGGTACTTACTAATTAACATTAACTAGCATCAAAAACACAGTAAGACAGTAAAAACGACATAGGTATGAGGCATGGCGCGACGCAACTAACAAGTGAACAAAACACACAAGCAGAAGATATATTTCAGTTTTTCCATAATAATTGAAACACCGGCGTTGGAATAATTCCAGAACTAAGACCCGTGCAAAACTAAGCAAAGACCACTCTCCACTGTTAACTATCTCAAGGAATATAGATAAGCGGAAATACTACTGGAAAATAACACTTCGTAATAATACATATAAATTACTCGGTGCTCTCCACTTCGGCACCACAGTGGAACCTAGTTTTCGTCGTTCTATGCTGGCCCCGCAGCAACGACACCTCATACTGTGTTTGCTCTAGCATCCACAAAGCAAATTTTGTAGTTCATCTTTGACTGCTAAAAAGCCAAGGTTGAAAGAGAATGGGTATGACTTGCATAGCTCTTTAAAACTAGCAGTTTGATGAGCTTCCAAATCAAATGTTCTAAAATGGCATTTGCTAGTGAGGTATCTGATGCAGTTCAGTTTGGCACGCTATCACATTTAACTTACAGAACTCTAGACTGAACTTAAAGTCTCATAGTTCAGCTTAATGTATGAACATCCAGTTGTCATGCCACAACACCAAGTAAAAAAAATATATATTGTTTTTGCGCGGTTGACCAATGTATAATGGTGTCTGGTTGCACATCCTTGCAGAAATATATAATTGCAAAATGCTGTAGAATTGATGGGAGAACTCCACAAGAACCATCACGGTCGCTAAGCCTCAAGATAAGGTGATAGGCATACAGCAAGGTCGTTAGTTCACCACTCATGCCCACTTGTGTAGGTTTCAAGCTCCCTTTCTTTTCCCTTTTTGAATAAAAGGTTATCAAGCTGCTGAAACCAAATGTTCAAGCTTACTTGATTTTTATCTTCACATGCCATCAAACTCGTGAACAAAATAGCGACCTTCCTTTTCCTTCAAGAAGAGCAATACTTTATTATCTATATTGATTTCTGTAGTATAAAACATATTAGCTGTTCTACATTTACATGAGTGCACAAAACTACCATCGTGTGTTTCAGAAATTTGACTTAACTAAAATTTCTTGTACATTCGTAACTCTTAAGAACTACAATCAGCTGTAACAACTTTCAAGGGATGCACGGATTGCCTAATTATGTACAATGCTTCTGTAAAGGGAAGAAAACAAATTATGAAAATCGGCCTTCTAAACCTTCAAATATATTTCAATGTCTAAGATACCTGAATGAGCCTCTTCCTGTTGGGAGTGCTTTTATCTCCAATTACAAAGGCGACGACTAGTCATTTTAGCATCAAATGATTCAGGTGATTCTTCTTGGAAATGCACCAAATAATTTTTGAGTGTATATGATAGGACTGTTGATTGTGTCATCTGCTGAGGTTCAAGTCGTTTACCTATCAGAATACATCAATCAATGTTGGGCCATGAAGAAAGCAATAGAGTTTCAAAAAATAAGTTAGTTGGCTAGTCGATCACTTGACAATGTTTTCAGTGCAAGCAGGTCGTCGATGTTTCGTATGCCTTCCAACGGGCTAAAACGGAGGCAGCATGATGCGGCCTTGCCTATTCCCGGTGCCTGCTATCCCTTGGATATTGCAACCGTGAGGCAAATCCTCTTGACAACTAAAATTCATCAAAATAAAACGAGAGGAAAAGCGTCGAGAAAACTCTCACGACAGATGCACTTGATGCGTTATTACCGTCAGGAAAAAGAACCAGTGGCGAGCTCGAGAGGCCGGAGAGGTGCGGGGCCGGCGCAAGGTCGGAGCCCGGCGCTGAGCTGTGGGCCACGGGCCCGGAGGCCGGGGCGAGACCGGTGCGCCGGGGGCCAGAGCGCGGCCGGCGCTAGGCGTGGGCCGTAGGGCCAGCGGCATGGGGGAAGCGAGCGGCGGCCGGCGGCGTTGGCGGAGCTACCCGGCGGCGCGGGCGAGCTGGGGAGGCGGCCGGCGGCTCGGAGCAGTGGAGGCGACGCCGGCGGGAGGAGGAGGTGGCAGGCGCGGCTGTGGCGGAGGCGGCGCCGACGGGATGAGGAGGCCGGCGCGGGCTGCTGTGGTGGAGGCGACGCCGGCGGGATGAGGAGGCGGCAGGCGCGGCTGTGGCGGAGGCGGCGCCGGCGGGATGAGGAGGCCGGCGCGGGCTACTGAGGAGGCGGCGGGCGCGGCCGTGGGGCGAGGCGGCGCCGGCGGGATGAGGGGGCGCGCAGCAGTGGAATGAAGGCGGGGGCGGCAGTGGAGTGGAGGCAGAGTGAGGTGTCGGTGGTGGGGGATATTTTATCCCCCCACCCCCAACCAACCCGGGCACAGGTGGGCCGGCCCATTAGGGTTAGGAGCCGACCAGGTGAAAGGGAAAAAAGGGAAGAAAAGAAGAAAAAAAGAAGAAAGAAAAGAAAAGAAGGAAAGAAAAGAAGAAAGAAAGAAAAGAAGGAAAGAAAAGAAGAAAAAAGAAGAAAGAAAAGAAAAGAAGGAAAGAAAGAAGAAAGAAAGAAAAGAAGAAAGAGAAGAAAAGAAGGAAAGAAAGGAAGAAAGAAAAGAAAAGAAGGAAAGAAAAGAAGAAAGAAAAGGGAAGAAGAAAAAGAAAAAAAAAGATGGAGGAAGAAAAAGAAGAAAAAGAAAGAAGAGAAAAATAAAAAGAAATGAAAGAAAAGGAAAAAGGAGGAGGGAGAGAGAAGTCGTCGGTCCGGCCTGCGCGCCAACCCCTCAGAATTGGTGCGCCGGCTCGGACGGGCGTCATCCGACCGCCCAAACCGGCAAGGGGCTACTGTTGGGGGAAGGGTCCCCGCGTTACCCCGCACCGACGAGCTTCTCCCTGATGATGTTAAGATCCCCCTCCCGGCGTCGACCCCATTTCACCCAGCATCGACATACTCCCGCAGGCATCATTGACGGCGTCAGGGCCATGCTCCGTCCCGGCGGACGCCAGGGCCGTGCCCCGTCCTGGCGGGCGTCGAGGCCTTGCTTCGTCCCGGCGGACGTCGGTGCTGCGCTTCGCCCCGTCGCCAAGGACAACCCGTCGTCACAACAGCGAGTATTAGGATATCAAAGTATTAAAGTATTTAGATATTCCGTAAAGATTCATGTAAAAAGACCAAAATGCCCCTAATGGTGTGTTATCGCCCGAAGGGTATAATTGTAATCTCGCACACCCCTCTCCCAACCCCTATAAATAGGACCCAGGGGGTAGAGAGAAGGGGACCCTGATTCCTCAGATTTAAACCCTAATCCCTGAAATTAATACGAGAGTTTTCAATTCGCCTCGACAAGTACACTGCCTAGTCCCGTAGCTACGACAAAGTATAATAGAGAGTGTCTAGTCCTAGATGGGACCTACAACTAGTCGGAAGTGGTTGTCGAGGCAGATCTTCTCTTCTACTTGCTCGAAAGTCGATTGATCTTGAAAGGCTTGCGTTGAACTTATTCAGCTTTAGAACCTGTCTTCTCCAAAGGCCCTCGGGATCCTTATATAGAGGGTATACCATATCGTAAGGGATATGGACTCTTCCCCAAGCAGGATTCCACTTTTCTTAAACGTCAGGATTGACTGCCTAGTTTAAGGAGTCCCAAATACGTACAGGTGGTTTCCTTATCAATGTAGAGTCCTTCTCCGGGGTATAACCCTATCTGACTAAATAGGATACTCCTTAGTCATGGTGTATTTATATACAGATACGATCATCGTATACAATAGTTGTCTACTATCCATCGTCAAGCCCCTATCAGCATGTGAAATAAGGCCGCGACGGATCAAAGAAATCAACCTAGTTGGGGATAACATCTTATTAGATGCTTTCCTAATTTGTCGTAGGAACTCTCGAGTAGGATAAACTGTCCACTCGGGCTATTGTTTATCCAAGTTACCTAGTCAAAGGAACTAAGTAATCTCGAGTTGCTTTTTAGAAAAACTCCCGACTCGTCCCACATCCGAGTAGGAACTCTGGGAAGTCCAACGGACGCTTGGGTCATGCTCGTGACTTTGCAATCATTCTTATCTGAACCAATAGGTTTTCCAAAATTTGAACCGTCGTGGAGGAGATTTCACGTGGTGGTGAGAATATTTCCCTCTTTTTGTGCAACTGTTGTGATGACATGAGAAACTTGAGGCACAATTGATGGGTCGTGCATCTACAACTCCTTATTTCCTGTGAAAACAGCTAATCGTGCACATAAAGTTACTGTGCGCATTAACTTCGATGGGATATGAACCAGGGAACGTGTCTTCGATTACCATTGGATCTCTTTGCGCAAGTATTTGAGATTGCGCAACTTTCCTCCTTTATAAGTCCGCCAGGGGACCCAGGGGATTTTTCACCACGTTTAGTCTCTGGCTTTTCATCTTCATCTTCTTTCTCCCACTTGTTCTTGCACTTTTCTTGCTTCTGCATTCCATCCTTGGAGATGGGCAAAAAGAAGGTTTCCTTCCAGACCCCCGCTAGCTCTAAGAAGCCTTTCGATGACGCCGAGGCAATGTCGGAGGATTCTGGCTCCACTCTGACGGCGGCGATTCCAGCATTCACGGCATTGGACGTTGATGTCGCCGCCCTCGAGAAGCTCGAGAAGGGTGAGCACATCCTCCACCGGGTGTTGATCCCTTGTCGACCGACGTTCAATGAGACGATTCTAAGTCCAGACACTGCCTGGACTGTCGTCTTCTCGGACTTCTTCAAGTGCGTATTCTAGTTTCCGCGTCCGCCTTCTTCCTCCTCGTCCTCGACTTCTATGGGATTGAGTTGATTCATCTCAACCCCAACTCAGTGCTGATGTTGAGCATCTTTGCACACCTGTGTGAGGCGTACCTCGGCATCCATTCATTTCTGGATCTTTGGCAGTACTTCTACAACTTGAGAAGGTTGAAGGGTGTCATCGGTACCGCCGGGTTCTAGCTAAGGGAGGGGAAGAAGGAGAGCTACATCCCCTTCACCACCAAGACCTCGTGGTCGGGCTGGCTGGCAAAGTGGTTCTACTGCTAGCCTCCACATGCGTTCGGTGTTGGGTACTGTGGTCTAGCACCCTTCCAGACGGATGCCTGGTCGGAGATGCCACTCCAGGCCGGTCAACTCAAGTCGCTTGCTGACAAGATCACCGATCTCAGCAAAAGAGGCTTGTCGGCGTGGGATGTTGCCGATGTCTTCCTCAGGAGACGGCTGAGCCCTGTCAAGTCAAGGATCTCGGTGGCCTGGGAATGCTCAGACGGAGAGGATCTCATGAGGGACTTTAACATGGGTAAGTTTCTCACTTTGGTTTTAGCACATCGAGTAGTTTGGAATCTCATCTACTTGGGTTGTTTTCTTCGCATAGAACTTACTCCCGATGATCTCCAGCCGAGGGTTAAGTACATCTCGACTCGTCTCCCCTGGGGGGAAGGACCGTGGTGCTGCTTCCACTCGTGAGGCTTGGTAAGTCCAAGCCACGCTCCTTGTCGGGTAATTCTTTCAAGTAGTGCTAGATTAACTT
The DNA here is from genome assembly GCA_019208055.1 of Stipa capillata. Lineage (NCBI taxonomy): Eukaryota > Viridiplantae > Streptophyta > Magnoliopsida > Poales > Poaceae > Stipa > Stipa capillata. Next base: position 54,785 of record JAGXJF010002664.1, read on the forward strand.
TAGCTAAATTAGGGTGCACTTCTTTTCTAGCGGGTTGGTCAGGATGCGCCCAACCTAGAGGTTAAGCGAGCCGAAGCCAAGGTTGAGGACGACGAGCATGTCGAAGTCCTGGACCTGCAGATTAAAGCCCCTGTGTCCGGTGCAAGAGAAGCGCCCAAGAATGTCTAGCCAGAGAAGGTTTCTTCGACGGCGTCTCCCGCACAGACTCCTCCTTTGCTTCTTCCTTCTTCCCAGGTATTCCTTCTGACTTGTCAAGAACTCCTTTTCTTCTAGCTTGAGATGATGGAATTTCTTTTGGTGCTGTCATTGTAGAAAGGGTCTCATCTAGAGAAGTTGACTCCGCTAGTCGCGAAGGGCCATGCTGCCGAGCAGTCCCAAGTCATGGAGAAGTCCCGAGTCATTGATACTACTCCCAGACGAACTCCTTGAAGAGAGGACTGGTTCTCCCAGAACATAAAGTTCTGATGCAATTGAAGCGACCACGGTAAGTTCCTTCAGAATACTTCTTCCTGGGTAGGGGCTAGCAGCTTTCTTGATTTGTTTGTTTCTTGTAGGTGAACCTCAGTTCACCCAAGGTTGCTATTTCGGTGAAACAATCCCGTCATGCAGTGGCAAAAGCTTCTCCAGTTGCTATCACGCCAGTGGTGGTCTGGAAGCCCCCAGCTTCGAACCCGCCTCTGGCCCCGGAGATCGCTCCTGCTGTTCCAGCGGCGGTGATTCCCTCTGTCTCGCCTACTGCGGGATCTTCCTTTCGTCGCTGCCAACGGAGCTGGTGAGGCTTGTCGAAGGCGGCCTCGACTTGACCAAATACGTCAGTCCCTTGCTTAAGGTAACAAAAGAAAATGTATTATCTCTTTAATTTGCTTGTATTGAGACTAACCTTGTCGTTTTTAGTTTGCTCCGTCTCGGGCGACTCCCCTTCGATCAGAGGTTCAGGAGCTGAAGAAGCGACTGGCCGAGTCCGATGCGGCGCTGAATGCGGAGAAGTCCAGGGAGGCCAAGCTGGAGGTCGAGAAGGGCCGGCTGGACCAAGATAACAAACGGTTGGCCAAAGAATTTAGAGAAGTCCGGTCTATGCTGTCTCAGAGTGAGTCCAAGGTAGGTACTCTGAAGGAAGAACAGGAGTATGCCATAGGACTGCTCAGAGGGAATTGGAGCAAGAGGAGTGGGACCAGTGGTGGTTTACCAAGCAGGCTTTGGATGAAATTGACAAGTGTGAGGAGATACAAGCTTTTTAGAGAGCCCTAAAGGCTAGGCAAAGAAGACGAGGGAGAAGAGGATAATATATTTCTCGTCCCTCCGGCGGAGAACCATGCCATGCAGACCCTAGAAGCGACGGCGGCAATCTCTCATCTGAAGCTGACCGTACAATCCCACACTAGCACACAGCTCCGCCAAGGGGTTCGGGACTCCCTGTCCATGGTTTGGCTCTGCTGAAGACCTAGCACCCCGAATTGGATATTGGTGCCTTCTGTGATGATTTGCCAGGGGCGGAGACAGGGGAGGTCGAGAAGCTGGTCGAGGCCATGTACGAGGCTGCGGATGTAGTCGCCGATAGGCTTAATGTTTAAATACCTTGTGAATAAGTACTTGACAAAATTTTGATTAGTACTTGTGCAGTGTCTGTGTGTATTTTTCCTTAACTTATAGCTAGAACTTTATCGGGAACCTAGCACTAAGGGCTTATCGGGAGCTCAGGACACTTAATGTTTTCTGTCCTCTTTCCTTGAGTCCAAGTTGGAGGCTTCACCACTAGTTGGGGACTTCGGTTAGTTGGGCCTTAGGTCTAGGTCAAGTGGAGGGTTCAGGGACCCTCTATCACCCGTAGATGCGGTAAGGGACCTTCCTCTGTCCTATTCGAGACCGTAGCTCAGACTTCCTTCTCTATTTCAGGCAGTTCTAGACCGGTTCTTGGCGATCTAGGACTGGTTCTTGAATCACAATAAAATTTCCCATATTTCTATTCAATTACCTTTTTAAAATTTCAACTACTCTGAATGTAAACAGAGGAGAATGCATAATTTCTCAGGAAATAGGATTTCTTTAATTATTAAAAACATTTAAAGGTATTTGCATAGCACTTTAAATTGGGGTAGGAATATTTTTAAGCCTAATATCATCCCTGTAACCTAAGAGAGCTAAGGGTCCACATGACTTGGAATTTAGACCTCGATATCGTGATTCTTTCCATATGATACTATTATTTCATGCTATGTATGTATTGGCATAAAGTTAGAAATTTTGGAAAAGAACTTTTGAAACCATGCCACATATTCACCTCTGGACCAAGCTATAGCCCTCATCCACTTCGTACTAAACCTATGCAGGGGGAGAGGCTCATTGTTTCGTTTTGCTCGAATATCTCGTATGAGAGGTTTCCGACTTAACCTAAAACCCTAGCAGCCCAAAAATGTTCCCTCGCTCAAAATCATGGCATGAGCATACCATCTGCACTAACTAGTTCTTATTTGGAGTTTCTGACCTCCTCGTTTATTTCCCGTTCTTTTTAACATGTAGTTACCGACACACCAGATTCTCTTGAGGAGGATCCTGGATTTCCGTAAAATCGATTCCAGGAGGAATACCAGTACCCCAACTCGCCAGGCAAGCATCCCCGCCTTGATCATGTTGAATCCTATATATTTTTGGACTTAATTATGTTGATTGCAAAACATGCATGCTATGTTGTTACTACCCCTATTTTGTATTAGAATAGATACGACCTATTATTGCATGTCGTCAACACACCTTCCTTGTCACCGTAAGATTAATCCCCCTAACGGTATGGTAATGCCGTCGGGAACTTAGGGTATAGTAGCTTATGCTAGTGTCACCATAAGGAAAACCAATTTTGGATATATATATATACATACCATGGGATACTTATTCTTGTGTAGGATGGAACCTCAGGGAGGTGTCCATTTCCTGGGGAAAATTATTTGTAAAAAGATTTTTCCAACAAAAAAGCTAAATCAAACTGGAGTTGATTTGGATCCGAGTGAGAAATATAAGGTGGTGTCGGGGAGGAAGGTTGTCGACGTGAGGATGCCTTATATGGCATTGTTAGAATCCGGTCCTGTGTGACTTGGGATTAATCCGCGTCTTGCTCGGATCAACTAAGGACCGAATTTAAGTGCTGCTAGGCCAAGTTTATATCGTACATCCACATGTCCTTTATGGGAAGGACTTGGGCAAGTATTCTTTTTGGTTCTAGCATACGAACCCTTAGGCGATAGGTAGAAAGTGCAAAGAGTGGGTACACTACAAATACCCTTCTCGCGGTTTAGCGTATGGAGTTGTTTGACACAAAGGTGGGTCTGCATTGTGCCGTGGTTCAACAAGCAGTGCAAGAATAGCTCACCTAGCGGGTTCATCGTTAGGGCTAGATGGAGGAAAAGTCACCTTATGTAATATCTGCTGGTACACCTTGTGAAGTGTACTCACCGGATCCTGGCAACAAGGGAGGATCACATCGTGTGGGTAAAGCCGTACAACCTCTGCAGAGTGTTAAAAATCTATTCGAATAGCCGCGTCCGTGGTCATGGACATAACTTGGTTAGGCCACACATTGGTTAGACTATATTTTGTTTAAAAATGTGTGTCATGGGTTTAAGGACGCATGCATGATGTGCCCGCAGTGTGCGGTACGAGCTACGGATTAGTAGCGGGAGCCGTAGAAGTAAGTTTGAGGTCGTGCCACACGGTGGTGGTATGAGGTCTTGGTAATATAGTTCGATGTGGAGCTGTGGGAGGCGCTAGTTGGTTGCTACTGTTACATGAGGTTTATCATCTGATGAAGTTTGCCAAATTGCTTTTCAATTTATTATCGTATTACTGATAAGAACTTACTTTTCGCACAATACGCAACCTAGGCTAGTATGTCTTCCTTGAAAATAAGCCTTGCATGAATATGGCCATTATACACCCCATGTAGGATGCTTGCGAGTACATTCAATGTACTCACCTAACTTGTTGATTTGGCTAGACAAGAAATACTTCTCCGAGGACGATAGCGACGACGAAGGTTAGGGCTTACCCCAGTTGGTTGCCTGTCGGGTATGCCATAATGATGGGCATCTACCACGTATATCTTATTTTCCGCTGCAGAACTCTTTGAATTCGGCCGATAGGCCACATGTGTAACCTAAAGACCTTGCCGGTGTATGTATCAAATTCTATATCATTGTATGACTGTGATATATCTAAGGCAACGTGTGTATACTGGCTACTGATCATGGGACCAGTACAGTAAACGCAAGGGTTTATCCGATCCTTAAAACCGGGTACTCCACAGCTCTTCTTAGAGTTGTCATGATATCTTGGTTGAGGCTGCTCAATGCCTTCGTCCCTCTCCTTGATGAATTGGAGGGTTTCTCCAGCATTGGCTTCTTTATCGACGAACTCCATCAGTTCATTTACTGTTTTCAGGATGTTCATGGAGAGCTCCTCTATGCATCACTAATTTTGGCAACTCCGTATGAAAGCTTGGATCACCTTGTGATCGGTTATCTTGAGTATGGTGTTTCAGACGTTGCTGAATTGTTTGGTGTAGGCTCGCAAGGATTCTACCTTCTCCTGGAAGAGTCGGAAGAGGTCATCAGGTTTTCCAGGATGTACATACGTTCCCTAGAAGTTTCGCTAGAATTGGCTGTTCCCAAGAGTAGATCGATCTGGGTGGAAGATTATTGAACCTGGTTCTCGCTGGTCTTTTAGGGCAGTCGGGAGATAGCTCACCATAACCTTCTCATTTCCTCCTGCAGCCTCGACGGTTGTTGTATAGATCTGTAGGAATTCGGTGGGATCTATTGTACCATCATACTTTTTGATTGTTCCCAGTTTGAACCGTGAGGGCCAGCGGACCCGTCATAGGCCTGTGGAGAAAGCTTGGCAGCCGTAAATAGCTCCTCGAGCTGATCTGTCATTCGGTATCGGTGATCGTCCTCGATCTTGACTGTGATACTGAGAAGTGTTGCGAACTGGGGAGCGATGTGGTGGGGCTCTCGAGTGTCTTCGCTCATCTGTGTACCTGCCTAAATCCATCATCGGGACAGGTGAGTACACAGGACAACGCGGATGATCTGTACCTCGAGGATATCTCCCCCGGTTAGATCGTCTTTCATGGCTAGCCCTCTCACGAGAAGCATTGGAATGGATTATGCTTTCGTGGCACTACGGGCGTTGGCCGCTTTGTGGGAGGTCTCGGCTTGCTCTTGTGCCTGGAAGATGAGATATTCCATATCATCCATCCATATTTTACCTTCTGGAGTCATGAGATCCACCGACAGGGGTTTCCTAAGGTGTTCTCGGATATCAGCAGACACTTAGCAACCCTCGATCCGAATTGGCATCTCGTAGAATTGGGGTCTTCTCTCGAGTGCCTAGGTTGTGCGCTTGCGATGATGCCAGGTTTTGTGGCGGAATCTCCCTAGTAGGAGGTGGATCTTTTCTCCCCGTTCTCATGTGACCCGTTTTTCCATCGTGAATACATCTCGGGGGTATTGCCCACTGGAGGTATATTCCAGATCCATCATGGACCTACCGTCGAAGGATCCCTACGGTATGTTTCATCGGTCATTACTTGGTTGGAACATGCGGGTGATAATCCCGACATGGGACTTGCGCCGTCCACGCGATCACTCTGATAGTCTTGGGATTGTAGATCAATCCCAGCATACTCATCCATAAACTGATTTATGTCGTTGTCGGACTTGTCGTCAGGTGAGAGATTGCCGAGATTTACTCGGTCTTGTCTTGGCTCCTAATTAGTCGGAGGGGTGAAGTTATCATAGAACCCTTCGTCTGAGAAGCTAGCTCGTGCCAACGCTTGTGGCGAAGTTGCTGATGGTGATTTGTTGAAATCAACAAACGTGATCCCCACGGTCGGCGCCATCTGTCGACGATCGGTGAACTGCCGGTCTTTCGTATACGTGAAAGAGAGAGAAAGTGATGAGGACATCTCCCACGCTATCATCCAAGGACCAATCACCCGTTCCCGTGCCCGACGACTTAATCATGAGGTGCGTTCGTTTCTTGCTATCCATAATTATGTGGCTAAGGATGGGATGCTACTTAATGGTGATATTTTAATTCTTAGGAACATGGGAGAAGCACCACTGGACCAGCCACAAGAGGATGAGGCGTCACCCCAAGTCAAGTCGGACTCCACTTCAACTCCGAATTCGGTTCGGTTTTCAGCAGACAACACCTACATAAATGAGGCATAACTTTCTCATACGGAGTCCGATTGAAGAGTTCTTATATGCGTTGGAAAGATAACAACGACACATTTCCAATAGATCTAATGCCACGTCATGAATAATTACAGAGACGTTGGAATTATCAGAATAAGTTGTCAGGTGCTGCGACACCGTTTTGGGCCACTTCGGGCCTTGTTTTCGTTTTGGGTTTTAAGCCCAGGTTTAGGGTGATACTCTCAGAAACCCTAGGTATAAATACTCTTTAGCCATCATTGTTTAGGGTGGGTTTTGCTTAGAATTATTCTGCCATCGTAGTCTCGCTGATTTCATCAGTTTGTAGAACCCCACTTCGAGTAATCAAACAATCATCTCGTTCGTGAGATTGCTTCTACTGTATTCTTGCTTGTGTTCTCGATTCGCATGCAGGGATAAGCCTTCTTGGCGAGGTCAATTGCGTGCACGCGTGGTTGATAACCAACGGAGCCGTGGTGTAGCGATCGCAGGGTTCGGATCAGTTCTGATTGGAAGCCGGATCGTCAACGTTGAGTTCTCCACAATCGTGATTATCCCTTCCTGACGGAAGATCGGGCACCCCTGTGCGCATCAAGTGGTATCAGAGCTTCGGTTGCCCGTCAGGTATCATTGTATCCAATTAGTTTTGTCATCGTCCCAGAACTCCAGATATAGCCAAAAAATCGTAGTCCTCTAGGGCATATCACCTTCACTGTCCGAGAGCTCCGAGCCGTTGCAATTTCGTCACAGTGTCGTATTGCTGAGTTTTGATTCATAGTCAACGTCCGGTTGCTGGTTTAGGCTTGTGTTCTTAGTCACGAGCCGTTACTTAGGGTTTGAGATATCCGAATACAACTCTGAACCCAAGTCGGAGTCGAATTCATAGTGCCTCCGTAAAACGGCCATAACTTTGTCATACGAACTCCGTTTGAGCTCTACCACCCATCAAAACGACCGGAACGAAAAGTTACATCTGATCCCCACCCACTTTGTCAGTTTTGACAAAATCTTCAAGGCCAAATTCACCTTGGAAAATAGAGTTCTGGAAGTTTTATTCCCACATAGTCTATTTTTTCCCTTTTGCTTGATTCTTTGAGCAGTTTTGTGAAAAAAAAGGAAAAAAAAGGAGGAAAAAAATAGTGAAGAAAAAGAGAAATAAAAAAAACCTTGGTATACTTCTGTTTCTTGGTACTTTGGTATACTTCTGTGCCTATACTCGTTTCTAGGAACACGTTTAGGCCAGCAACTGAGACAAGTACCTTGAATTATTATTGAGCTTTACTAACTGTTGTCGAACTTTGCTAGTCCTTGCTACCAAATTGACCTTCCAAGCTCCACTCTCTTCTGATCAGTACAGTTTCAACTCGGCAATCGCTACACTCACGTCTTCAACGGTATCACAAACAAGCCACTGGTTGTACCACCTGCTACGTTGGTAAGAACTTTGCAAGAGCGTGGTTAGATGCTTGAGTGAGAGCGACTCCACATCCTAGTAGTTCGTAGGAGCTTTATACATTTGTGTGTTCCTTGTTTTCACTAACCATGACAGGATCACCAGCGGCACATCAAGATGATGGAGATAAATGTGTTTCTAAGTTAGAGCTTCAAACGATGCTGCGAGATATCAATGCAAATATTAGCAAGAGCAACCAAGATAATGAGCATCAATTAGAGAGGATAGAGAGGAGTATCGCCACCCTCATCACCAGGATAGATAACCTAGAGAAGCAGCCACCTTCCGATAGAGCTGAATCGGAGGATCTCGAGGCGGATGACACTGATCAAGATGAGGATGAGTATGACCGAGCTGCCGCCAGAGCAGGACTTCCAGCTGGAGGTCGCCCCGCTCCTCACGCGGCACATCAAGAACGACGACAGCCACGTCGACAAGGTAGGGGAGGTAATGACACAAATCCTCGTCCTAGACGTGCACATGATGATTATTATGCTAATGTTAAGTTCAGTATACCATCTTTTTCTGGTTCCTATGATGCTGAAGTTTATTTGGATTGGGAGATGACAGTCGAGCAAAAATTCAATTCCCATCTAGTTCCAGAAATTCATAGAGTTAGACAAGCCACTAGTGAGTTCACTGATTTTGCTATCATTTGGTGGAATGAATTAGTAAAAGTTGGTTTAGCACCGGATACATGGCCTAGGTTAAAGAGAGCTATGCGCAGTAGATTTGTTCCTCCCACCTATAAACATGAAATGCGCAAAAAATTGCAACGCTTAAACCAAGGAAATAGATCTGTTGAGGAGTACTACCAAGAGCTACAAATAGGAATGTTGCGTTGTGAGGTAGTTGAGGATGACGAGGATAAAATGACAAGATTCTTTGGGGGATTAAGGCGTGAGATACAAGACATAGTTGACTATAAGGATTATAACTCTCTCAATAGATTGTTCCAGCTTGCTATGTTGGCAGAAAAAGAATTGCAGGGAAGGCAGCAAAAGCCAAAGAGCAACTTCGGCGACACAAGATCGATGCCTGGAACGGTCAAGTCAGCTCCACCTCCTCCTGCACGGTCTGCTGCCCCCTACATGTCTAGGGCGCGTTCAGCAGCACCGGCATCGTCACAAGCACCAGAGGAGAAGAGTAAATCAGCAGGTTCCCCTGCCCCGGTAAAGAGCTCTTCATCGGTTGCTTCCACGGGCCGCTCCCCCGGGACTATCTGCCATAACTGCAAAGGGAAGGGCCACTTTATGAGGGACTGTCCAAGCCCGCGACGGACATTCCTTGCTACAGAGGACGGTGGGTATGTTAGTGCTACTGATGTTGAGGATGATTCTGCCATTGGGGCTAACCATGCAGGTGACGATGAGACAGGAAGTGATGGCGAGGAGATTCTAGGCACGGCCGCCACAGAGAAATATCAGGCCTTAATTGTACAACGCGTGTTGAGCACTCAAGTGGAACAAGCGGAGACACTACAACGACATAACTTGTTCCAAATGTACCTCATTGTCAAGGATCGCCGCGTTCGCGTCATAATTGATGGAGGAAGCTGCAATAACTTGGTGAGCTCAGACTTGGTCAACAAACTTGGCTTGACCACACGTCCACATCCTCATCCATACCATATTCAGTGGTTCAACAATAGCGGTAAGGTTAAGGTAACACAATCTGCGAGAGTGCACTTTTTCATTGGTATATACCATGACTTTGCTGATTTCGATGTGGTACCTATGCAAGCATGCTCACTTTTATTAGGACGTCCATGGGAATTTGACACCGATGCCACCCATCATGGTCGAAGTAATAAATACACATTTATGCATAAGGGAAAGAAAATTACTTTACTTCCTATGACGCCCACTGAAATTATGCAATGTGAGAAAGAGGGTGCTGAAAATAGCAAGAAGGAGAGTCCACTGCAATCTGAAAATTAGCAAGTTGCTAACACCGTTTTCCCAACTAAGAAAGAGAAGAAAGTAACTAGCTCTAAGTCTGAGGGAATTAAATTGAAGGGGGGTGTTATGCTTGCTACCAAATCTGATCTTGTTGATATTAATGAGCTTGATTCTCCTTTCTATGCTTTGATATGCAAGGAAGCATTGTTTTCATTTGATGATACTTCTAGTTCTTTGCCTCCTGCTGTCACTGACCTTTTGCAGGAGTATAAAGATGTGTTTCCAGCGGAGATACCCCCGGGGCTGCCACCTATTCGAGGTATTGAGCACCAAATCGACTTAATCCCAGGAGCAACATTGCCAAACCGTGCTGCATATAGAACAAATCCGGAGGAGACTAAAGAAATTCAGCGCCAAGTCCAAGACCTTCTGGACCGTGGGTATGTGCGTGAGAGCCTTAGCCCATGTGCTGTTCCTGTTCTTTTAGTTCCTAAGAAAAATGGTAGTTGGCGTATGTGTGTTGATTGTAGAGCTATTAACAACATTACGATAAGGTATCGTCATCCTATTTCTAGGTTAGACGACATGCTTGATGAGTTGAGTGGTTCTATCATTTTCACAAAGATCGACTTGCGTAGTGGGTACCACCAAATTAGAATGAAATTGGGGGATGAATGGAAAACAGCTTTTAAAACTAAGTTCGGTTTATATGAGTGGTTAGTCATGCCTTTTGGATTAACTAATGCACCTAGCACTTTCATGCGTCTCATGAATGAAGTTTTAAGAGTATTTATTGGAAAATTTGTGGTGGTTTACTTTGATGATATCTTGATATATAGCAAGTCTAATGATGAACACTTGAACCATTTGCGTGCTGTTTTTAATGCATTGAGGGATGCACGTTTGTTTGGTAATCTTGAGAAGTGTGCCTTTTGCACGGACCGTGTCTCTTTTCTTGGCTATGTTGTCACTCCACAGGGTATTGAGGTGGATGAAGCAAAAATTGAAGCCATCAAGAGCTGGCCGACCCCTCAAACTGTCACACAGGTGAGAAGCTTTCATGGACTTGCAGGATTCTACCGGCGGTTTGTGAAGAATTTCAGCACCATCGCTGCCCCATTGAACGAGTTAACAAAGAAGGGAGTTTCCTTCCAATGGGGTCTAGCACAAGAACAAGCTTTTAACATGCTTAAGGAGAAGCTTACACATGCCCCTCTACTCCAACTCCCCGACTTTGGTAAGACTTTTGAGCTTGAATGTGATGCCAGTGGTATTGGGATAGGAGGAGTGCTGCTACAAGAAGGTAAACTCGTTGCTTATTTTAGTGAGAAATTGAATGGGCCAACTTTGAACTACTCTACTTATGATAAAGAGTTATATACTTTAGTTCGGGTGTTAGAAACTTGGCAACATTATCTTTGGCCTAAGGAGTTTGTCATTCATTCTGATCATGAATCCTTGAAACATATTAGAAGCCAAACAAAATTAAATAAACGACATGCAAAATGGGTCGAGTTTATAGAGTCATTTCCATATATTATTAAGCACAAACGGGGTAAAGACAATGTCATTGCTGATGCTTTATCTAGGTGATTTACTATGTTATCTCAACTTGATCATAAAATTTTTGGCCTAGAGACAATAAAAGAGTTGTACGCCACTGATTTAGACTTTAGAGATGCTTTTGAAAACTGTAGAGAGGGAAGAACATGGAATAAGTATGTGCTGAATGAAGGGTTATTATATCGTGCTAACAAGCTATGCATCCCAGCTAGCTCCATTCGCCTTTTGTTCTTATAGGAAGCTCATGGAGGTGGTTTGATGGGACACTTTGGAGTGAAGAAAACAGAAGACGTGCTGTCCACACACTTCTTTTGGCCAAAGATGCGGAGGGACATCGAGCGCTACGTTTCACGCTGCACTACATGCAACAAAGCTAAGTCACGCTTAAACCCCTATGGTCTTTATATGCCCCTTCCTATTCCTAGTGTTCCTTGGGAGGATATATCGATGGATTTTGTCTTAGGATTACCTAGGACAAAGCGGGGAGGAATAGTATATTTGTGGTGGTGGATCGATTTTCTAAAATGGCACATTTTATACCCTGTCATAAGAGCGATGATGCTACAAATATTGCTGATTTATTTTTCAGGGAAATCATTCGCCTCCATGGAATTCCCAACACCATTGTTTCCGATCGAGATGTGAAGTTCTTGAGCCACTTTTGGAGAAGCTTATGGAGCAAGTTGGGGACTAAGTTGTTATTTTCTACTACATGCCACCCACAAACCGATGGACAAACGGAGGTTGTTAATCGTACCTTATCCACAATGTTGCGGGCTGTTTTGAAGACAAATTTAAAGATGTGGGAAGACTGTTTACCTCATATGGAGTTTGCATATAATCGATCGGTACATTCTACCACCAAGGTGAGCCCTTTTCAGGTAGTGTATGGGTTTAATCCACGTGCTCCCATTGATCTTTTACCATTGTCTACTTCTGAACATGTGCATTTGGATGCTAAAACACGTGCTGATTTTATTCTGAAAATCCATGCAACAACTAAAGAGAACATTGAAAAGATGACCGAAAAGTATAAACTTGCTGGTAGTCAGGGTAGGCGCCATTTATCCTTTGAACCAAGCGATCTTGTTTGGTTACACTTGAGGAATGATAGATTTTCAGAACTAAAAAAATCCAAATTGATGCCTCGAGCTGATGGCCCTTTTAAGATAGTTAGGAAGATTAACGATAATGCATACAAGCTTGAGTTGCCTGTAGGTTTTGGGGTTAGTCCCACTTTTAACGTTTCAGATTTGAAGCCTTACTTGGGAGAAGAAGATGAGTGTGAGTCGAGGACGACTCCAATTCAAGAGGGGGAGGATGATGAGGACATCTCCCACGCAATCATCCAAGGACCAATCACCCGTTCCCGTGCCCGACGACTTAATCATGAGGTGCGTTCGTTTCTTGCTATCCATAATTATGTGGCTAAGGATGAGATACTACTTAATGGTGATATTTTAATTCTTAGGAACATGGGAGAAGCACCACTGGACCAGCCACAAGAGGATGAGGCGTCACCCCAAGTCAAGTCGGACTCCACTTCAACTCCGAATTCGGTTCGGTTTTCAGCAGACAACACCTACATAAATGAGGCATAACTTTCTCATACGGAGTCCGATTGAAGAGTTCTTATATGCGTTGGAAAGATAACAACGACACATTTCCAATAGATCTAATGCCACGTCATGAATAATTACAGAGACGTTGGAATTATCAGAATAAGTTGTCAGGTGCTGCGACACCGTTTTGGGCCACTTCGGGCCTTGTTTTCGTTTCGGGTTTTAAGTCCAGGTTTAGGGTGATACTCTTAGAAACCCTAGGTATAAATACTCTTTAGCCGTCATTGTTTAGGGTGGTTTTTGGTTAGAATTATTTTGCCATCGCAGTCTCGCTGATTTCATCAGTTTGTAGAACCCCACTTCGAGTAATCAAACAATCATCTCGTTCGTGAGATTGCTTCTACTGTGTTCTTGCTTGTGTTCTCGATTCGCATGCAGGGATAAGCCTTCTTGGCGAGGTCAACCGCGTGCGCGCGTGGTTGATAACCAACGGAGCCGTGGTGTAGCGATCGCAGGGTTCGGATCAGTTCTGATTGGAAGCCGGATCGTCAACGTCGAATTCTCCACAATCGTGATTATCCCTTCCTGACGGAAGATCGGGCACCCCCGTGCGCATCAGAAAGGAGATAAGTCGATCGTTCTGAGTAAGCTGACCCACAAATCTGGCCACCAGCAACAAGGATTTATACAGGTTTAGGCCTCCTTTAGGATAATAGTACTACGTCATGTTGGTATATATTGGTCTCGAGACAGAGTACAAGAGATGGTGTCTAGTCCTAGATGGGATCTACAACTAGTAGAAAGTGGTTGTCGAGGCAGATCTTCTCTTCTACTTACTCGGAAGTCGATTGATCTTGAAAGGCTTGTGTTGAACTTATTCAGCTTTAGAACATGTCTTCTCCAAAGACCCTCGGGATCCTTATATAGAGGGTATATCGCATTATAAGGGATATGAGCTCGTCCCTGAGTAGGATTCCACTTTTCTTAAACGTCAGAATTGATTGCCTAGTTTAAAGAGTCCCGGATACCTACGGGTAATTTTCTTATCAATGTAGAGTTCTTCTCCGAGGTATAATCCTATCTGGGTAAATAGGATACTCCTTATTCGTGATGTATTTATATACGGATACGGTCATCATATATAGTAGTTGTCTACTATCCATTGTCAGATTCTAATACCACATACAAACGACACATCTAGTTGATACGATGTTTTACAAATAGCATATTAATTATAATAATACATATCTATATAAGTTAAAAACAAATAAAAATAATTAAATATATTTTTCGTATAATTGTGCAGGACAAGTGCTGGATCATTGGAAAGGAAAAACCAAGTGTCACGATCGGTTTATAGATTGTAGGCAACCAGTTCAGCAGAAAACTAATGCCAACAACGCATGCGAGACAACAGAAACTTGGGTCCGTAGCTAATGTAACCATACGGACATTTCCGCTTTTTCTTTCCACACGACGATGTATACACTTGTTCTCTTCCTCTTCTGAGCCACCCAAGCATCTGCGGAGTCCCAGCACAGCAATCTCCAGTTTAGTAGCATCCGTTTCGGTTTGCGCCAGAGAACCTGCAAAGCTCCCCAAAGAACGTGATTGAAACATGTATCGTTTCTCAGTTTCCAAAATGTTCAAAGAGCAGTCGGTGTAATCATACTCACAATCTTGATTCTTGAATCACTAAGCCGCCCTTTTAAAAAATAGGCTCCTAATCTTGTCTTATAGAGGGAGCACAGATCTTAGAAATTTCTAGTCAGAACTGTTTTTGCTACTAATCTGACCGACACCAAATAGGAGCGCCAGTGATCCTACGTGATGGTCAAGATGAGTGCAATTGCGATTAGTTGCATTGAATTCTGAAACCGTCCGATCACTTGGTCGTTGATGATCTGTTGGCGTAGGCCACCACTCTACGATCTGGACAGGCTCTTTTGATGAATGTGCACTTAGCCCCTCCTGAGCAGCCAAGTTTGCTCTTTTCTCGGTTCTAATTGTTCCTTCTGGTTGCACCTCTCTTTCTCTTTTGTTTTTTTCCTAGTACAAGTCTTTCTTTCCACGCTGTTATAACCTGATTTTGATTCTTCGTGGGACATGTACAAAGATAGATATAGATGTTATCTCTTGCACTTATTCATGTCATCAAGCCAATGATGTGTAAAGGTGCTCATTCTCTAAACAAACGTTTGTTCTTCACTGCCATGCCTAGCACACGTCATGGGTAAGAGAAAAAGAAAACTTCCCGATTACTTCTAGCAGGACAAAGCAGGGCAGAGACAGTATCGACCTGCTCTTCCTCCCCATGAGTAGAGCGCACGCCGCAGCTGAAAGCGACGGAGGAGAAATCCGAGTTTTGCAGGGCATCCTCCGGGTACCACAGGCAGTCTCTCTGTCTTGTCTGTACGTGCGTGCAGATACGCGCGCTAGTATAAACCAGTGGCTCTTCCTCGTCCTGTCAAGAATAGGCGACGCATTCGCCACTGCATGCGAGAGGCAGGAATGGCCGATAAGGGTGATCCCGTCATGGCCTTTCTTGGTAAGGACGAAGAGAAGAAGAAGAAGAAGCTGCTTCTTGTTCTTGTAAACCCTTTCTATTTCTTGCTTTCTTTTTTGTTTGATGCTTACCTTATCATTGCTTACTGGTGCTGGGTGTATGGCAGACTGGTCGTCTTCTTGGATTTGTGGGCACGAGGACGGCGCGCTCACCGTCGCATCGCCCTGCGTGCAGAGGAGCCTGATCGATTGCGTCAATGTGGTGCTGCTCGTTGCCTACGCCTCTGCGCTGCTCGCGGCCTGCGTCAGGGGACAGTGCGATGGCCGGGGAAGCGTCGCTCGCCGGCGCCGGTCGGAGGTGGCCGTGGTCTCCTTGTGCTGCGCGGCGGTCGCGGTGGGGTACGCCGTCGCCGGTTTCCGGGATGCCTCAGGTGCGGCGGCAGCTTCCTTCGTCAGGGGGCTGGTCTGGGTCGCCGTGGCGGCTTCGTTGCACGTCCAGCCGACGAGGCCGGCGAGAACCGTCGCCGTTCTCTGGTGGATGTTCTTCTCTCTGCTCATCACCGTGTACAATGCCGAGGTCCTTGCCAGCGGCCACCGGCTCGACGTTGCGGAGGCAGTCGCGTGGCCGGTGAACTTCCTCCTCCTGCTCTGCGCCGTCAGCTCGCTCCTCCAGCGGAGCCACGGCGACCAGGACCCTCTGGACGACAACGGCGGCTTGTCGGAGCCTTTGATCGACAAGGCAGTGCACGACTCAGAGCTGTATCGGGCCGGCCTGTTCAGCCAGTTGGCCATTTCGTGGCTAAACCCTCTGCTCCGCCTCGGCCGCTCAAAGGCGCTGGACTTTGCTGACATCCCGCGCATCGCCTCCGAGGACGGCGCGCTGCGAGCCTCGCACAGGTTCTCCGAGGCATGGAGCCGCCACCCGCAGGACAAGGCGAGGAGCGGGAGCACCAACAGCCTCGTTCTCGTCCTGTGCAAGGCGAGGAGCGGGAGCACCAACAGCCTCGTTCTCGTCCTGTGCAAGTGCTTCCTCAGGGAGATCATGAAAGCCGGCTTCTACGCCTTCATGAGAACATTGGCCATAGCCGTGTCCCCTGCATTGCTCTTTGCGTTCGTAAGGTACAGCTACCAAGAAGAGAGGGATCTCCGCGTTGACCTGTCGCTCGTCGGCTGCCTGCTCCTCATCAAGTTTGTCGAGTCACTGTCCCAGCGACATTGGTTCTTCGATTCGAGGAGGACCGGGATGCGCATCCGGTCTGCGCTAATAGCGGTCGTCTTTCAGAAGCAGCTCAAGCTGTCTAGCCAAGGGAGGAAGAACCATTCAACCGGCGAGATCGTCAACTACATTGCGGTGGACGCGTACCGGCTCGGCGATGCCATCAGCTGGTTGCACATGGCGTGGAGCTAGCCACTTCAGCTGGCCTTCGCAGTAGGTACGCTCTTCTGGGCACTCAGTCTTGGGGCTCTTCCGGGTCTAGTCCCCCTGATCATCTGTGGCTTCCTCAACGTGCCGTTCGCAAAGCTCTTGCAAGGGTACCAAGCAAAATTCATGGTTGCGCAGGATGAGAGGCTCCGGTCCACGTCCGAGATACTAAACAGCATGAAGATCATCAAGCTGCAGTCGTGGGAGGAGAAGTTCCGGATCATTATCGAATCGCTCAGAGACGCCGAGTTCAAATGGTTGAGGGAGACCCAGATGAAGAAGGCCTACGGTGCCGTCATGTACTGGATGTCCCCAACGGTCGTCTCTGCGGTTATGTACACTGCAACGGCGATCTTGGGGAGTGCCCCCCTTAATGCCAGTACACTTTTCACTGTGTTGGCCACCCTTAGGGTCATGGCTGAGCCGGTGAGGATGCTTCCTGAGATCTTGACAATGATGATCCAGTACAAGGTGTCTGTTGGGTTTAGTCCTACATCGGTTGTGGATAGAGACTGAACACAACTTATAAGGGTGAGGATAGCCCCTCCTATTAGGCTAGTCTTTTAGGGGGAGAGGGTCCAAGACCTCTTATAAGTCTGTGTTGCTCTGTGGTTAGGCCTGGGACGTAATGGGGGCTGGAACACTGATGGTTAGCGGGTCCAAGATTACGTAACAAGTGGTATCAGAGCCCAGGTGTCCGGATACAAATCTCGGAGAGCTCAAGGTCGCCAGTCATGGTTGGCGAGCTGGAATACTGGTGTTAGCGGGCTCAGATATGACCGATGTGTGAGGGGGAGATTTGTTGGGTTTAGTCCCACATTGGTTGTGGATAGAGACTGAACACAACTTATAAGTGTGAGGGTAGCCCCTCCTATCAGGCTAGTCTTTTAGGGGGAGAGGATCCAAGACCTCTTATAAGCCTGTGTTGCTCTGTGGTTGGGCCTGGGACGTAATGGGAGCTGGAACACTAATGGTTAGCGGGCCCAAGATTACGTAATAAGTGTTCGAATTTCTTCCACACAAAAAATCTTGTGCAAATTCTCGCGCCTTTTGAAGCGAATTTTCCACGACGCGCTCCAGGCTCCACCTCGCCTTGTACACACGCCGCCATCCTTCGTCTCGTACCGCCGGATTCCTCTGCACCGTCTCAAGATCTATTTGAACCTCGCACTCTGATACCACTTGTTACGTAATCTTGGGCCCGCTAACCATCAGTGTTCCAACCCCCATTACGTTCTAGGCCCAACCACAGAGCAACACAGGCTTATAAGAGGTCTTGGACCCTCTCCCCCTAAAAGACTAGCCTGATAGGAGGGCTACCCTCACCCTTATAAGTTGTGTTCAGTCTCTATACACAACCAATGTGGGACTAAACCCAACTCATGTATCCTGACCTCCTATATAAGGAGGGGGACACCATACAATGTAACCAAGCCAACATAGTTGTAACTTGAAAGACAGTTATGAAAGGGGAGGAGCGTCCATAGTCAAGCTCCGTGGACGTAGGCCTCGTGGCCGAACCACGTTAAAAACGTCGGTGTTTCTCGTTGCCAAATTCTGCGATGTCTCGGATTAGATCTACACTTCCACGTGTGGCCTCGTGATTTCGCAAGGTTTGTTGAGTTTGTGTCGAATATGTGTACGAGTGGGTTACAAGTTGGACTAGAGAAGGCGTAGTATTGTAATAGGGTACTACGGGGGGAGTCCTAGTAGGATACGGGTAGAGTTAGAATTGAACTCATGTATCCTGGCCTCCTATATAAGGAGGGAGCACCACACAATGTAACCAAGCCAATACAAAGAGATCAAGGCAAGGGGGAGGAGCGCCCGTAGTCAAGCCCCGTGGACGTAGGCCTCGTGGCCGAACCACGTTAAAAACATCAGTGTTTCTCGTTGCTAAATTCTGCGGTGTTTCGGATTAGATCTACGCTTCCGCGTGTAGCCTCGTGATTTCTCAACAGTGTCGTTAGACCGTATCGAGAAGTTTCTTGTCGAAGATGAGATCAAAGAGGAGGGTGTGAAGATGGCCCCGTCAGATAAGCCTGATATCAGAGTTCATGTCCAAGATGGAAATTTCAGCTGGAATGCAAGTGGAGCTGATTTGGCGCTGAGGAATGTTAACCTTAGCATATATCAAGCAGAGTAAGGTGGCTGTTTGTGGCGCTGTTGGCTCCGGGAAATCTTCGCTCCTTTATGCATTACTTGGAGAGATACCTAGAACATCAGGATCAGTAAGTGACAGAAAAATATATGCTCTTTATGCAGATAAAGGACTCAAATCATGTTGATATCTGAAAACATGTTAAAATTGTATTTTGCAGGTTGAGGTATTTGGCTCACTGGCATATGTTTCACAGAACTCTTGGATGCAGTGGGACTGTTCGTGACAATATACTCTTTGGAAAGCCTTTCAACAAGGAACTGTATGATAAAGCAATCAAAACGTGTGCTTTGGACAAGGATATGGAAAATTTCGATCACGGGGACAGAAGGCTCCTCGGACGCGCCGGCCCGCCCCCTTTTCTTCCCATCAGCTCACCGCCGCCGCCGCTTTTCTTGCCTTTCTCCGATTTCCCCAAGAAACTCCACCGCCGGTCCCTTCTCCCTTTGGCCGGAGCATCCTCACCCGCACCGCGCACCGCCGTCTCCTCCGCTCGACGCCTGAGCCCCTTGCTTTCGTCGCCTGCTCGGCTCCCCTCGCCGCCACGCCTTCTCCGCCCTATAGTCACGCGTGCCGTCCGCCTCGGCAGGCGCCACAAGTAGGCCTCATTGCCGGCCACGCCCTGCGCCCATCCGCTTGGCTCCTTCTTACCCCACCTCCTCCGTGATCCTCCCTAGCGCTCTGCCTCCTCCCGAGCGCGCCGCCACCTCCCCTCGGCTGTGCGCCACCCCCCTAACGCCGCTCCAAGACCCCAGCCGGGAGCTCCCTTGCGCCATCTACCTCGCATCGCCCCGCCGCTGTCGCCTCAATCCACCGCCGCCTCTCAGGCGTGTCGCCACCCCGCCTCCAGCGCCGGCCGATGAGCCACCGCGCGCCCCTGAGCTCCCCTCGGCTTCTTCCCCGGAGCGCCACGCCGCCACCGCGTCGTCACCCCCCCACCGCCGGATCCACCTCTCCTCGCCACCTCCCGGCCTCCCGAAGCTCCTCTTTCGCCCGCCCTTGGAGATCCGCCACAAAAAGCGCCACCGAGCTCCTCCCCATCTAACTGCGGTGCCCCGCCGCCGATGGCATTGACAGCCACGCACCCATCGACCTCACCACTGAAGCCTCGCTGCCGGCCACTTTATCCCCAAGCTGCCGGATTTTCTCTGCCTCGCCAATGACGCCGCCGTCATTGACCTCGAGTTTCCCTCCACGCTCGAGCTCCCCACGGCGGCCGTCCGTCCTCACACCGGTGTCAGCACCAACCGCCGCCTTGCAGGACATCCCCGAGCAGGCCCACCTTCGTGACTTCGTCTCCTCCAGCAACGGGAGCTGCACCACAGGAGACCCTTTCCTTGCTGCCGACGGAGCTGCTCGCCCTCAGCACCGCCTCACCGGCAATTCTTACTCATTTCCGAGCCGATCTCCGCCGTTTCTATCCTCATCAAGTTCAGGTGAGCTCCTGCTCAACCGACCAGCAACGGCAAGGCTGATTTAAGATGTACTTAACAGTTTGCTAAGCATTGGAACTAATAAACAAATTTAGTTAGTACCAAAACAGTTTAATTGCTCACGGTTGTAAGCCATGTATACATGTGTTAATCAAAGATCCATTTTTTTACCACCTAATTAAGCACTCACGATATCAACTAATTCACTGTTAAAATGACCAGCGGTTATAGTTCCCAATCAAATTTCCAACGCGCTTGATGCCTGGTAGTTAGAGTAATGAACCAGCTAGGTTGAGGCCTATCCGATGCCGTGGCGACATTCAATAACTGGTTGGGTTAGTTAACGATCAGCAATTAACAGCTGTACAAGCTTTCGCCTAAAAATACTAATAGTTAACATACATGATTAGTGTAACTCTTGTACCGATGCCAGACATGAATGGATTGAGTCATTACCGTGTGATTAGGTATTGATAACGGTGACTAATGCCACCGTATACTGACATCTACAATGAATATGCTTAGCGATTAGGTGCTAGATGCACCCGCATTAGTTAACAGAATCGTGTAGGATTAATTGCTGTTGGGTAAAATATCCGCAACCGGCTGAGCCATAGTTACTAACCAATGACCCGCATGTTCTGGATAGGACAAGTTAAGCAATAATGAGATGCGCCGATAACAGTTAGCCGTGGTCAATAGAAGCAATTACCTCGGACCTTCATGTTACCACATCATCAAATGTGCTAAAGCCGGTAGAACCCAATGATTAAAGTCTGGTTTAGCTCTCAACCTAATATGCTCATTGATAACTTCCTTAGCAATGGCCTAATGATAGAATTGGTGGTTAGGGCAAGTTAATCCTTCTGAGCATAGTCACCTATTCATTATACTGATGTCTTTATGACAACTAATTTCAGATCAGGTGGTAATTAGAGTTATTTGCTAAGCCATGTGCTTACTGATCAATGACTAGTGCAATCACCACCCAATTGTTTTTACGACCATGCTAGTAAAGATATTGAACGGTTAAGAGTAGAGTAATGAGGTTAAATGAACTAGTTGGTACCCCTTTTACATATGGACTCGGTTGAAAGGCAAAATTAACAAATCCTGATACCTGTGATGCCTGTTAAATCAATAAACTGATTAATACTCTAGAGCACCAATGTCTGACAGTTAGCTCACTTACCTAAGTTTGGACATTTGAAATGTTCCAATTATTCACCAACCAGTGGTCAGCTCACTTAGTAAACACACTGATTAATTTATGGGCTAATGTATATCTGATCAGTGGACTTAATCCATGTAATATGTTAATACCCAGTTAGTTTAGGCTAATGCTCAAACGTAAGAATCACATGCGTTATGTATGGTGAATAATGTTGATGATACCTGATCAATTAGCTAGCTGATGCCTTATACACCTGAGCTCGGGTTAGAAGAAAATTGGTAAATTAGAACCCACCTCATGTCAGGATTTAACTTCACCTTTATTCCCGCATGGCATTACTTTTATATACATCCCTGTTATGCAACATTTAAACAGAGAATGTGCCAAATAAACCTAATGATAACACATACTCTTCAATAATTCATATCTCAAGTTCTAGCAATTCAAATTGAACGACTCTAATTACGTTAGCTTTGTAGTAGAATTTCCTACGCCATTAGGATGCATTTCATGCATTTTATTCTGTTATTTCTTGCTGGTTTTGATTTATGCTCTTCTCGTCATTTTTTTCTGGCCTTCCGGTATTATTCCAATAGAATCAGGCAACGCGAGTGATCTTGAAGTTGTTTCTCGTCAAGCTTACGATCTTGGAAAACCAGACAAGCTTGCTCGCTTGTTGATAATATTCTGGTTATTCTTTTACTATGCTTGGTAGATTGAATGATGATTGTGATGTGTGAACCACTAGCATGAGCAGGTTTGTTTGTGTTGTGGTCGATGGATGTGTCCATTAAACCGATTGAATTAACACTTGAACCCCCTAATGTGAGATGTGAGAGCCGGGGGTACTGTCACCTACTGATGGATCAGCAGGCGGTCAACCTAGCCGATGCCGGTGTCGTAGGGCTGTACTCTTCACCCACGGCGATAAGTGTTGGCAAGTGGAGTTGGATGGTCATAGTGGGCCTACTATGAACCAACACCCATTGGAACACTTGTTCGCGTGAGGCTAGGGTGGTTTAATCCTCCCTCACTATGCATTAGCCGAATTGGGCGGTTTAACCCATTCGGCAACTCCCTAGGTTATGTAGGGAGAATAATACGATTTGATTGCAATGGTTGTCTCCATGCCTTTAAATCTGAAATTGGATGATTTTGTGACATGGGAGTTTGGGTGGTTTCACCCAACTCCAGAAATTTACTTGAATGGCTTAAATGCGATACTCTGTGGATGAGTATGATTGTCTTTCATACTTATTCAGATCTGAACCGGAATGGTTGATTGTGTGATTTATCAAGTGGTTAACTTAAATTGCTGGAACATGACATGGTGTGCTGAAATTAATAGCTTGCGTAGCTTATTTTCCATGTTATGTTGAATTATTCATGTTATCATGTCAATTACCATGCTATGTTTAAGATTAACCTGGAATGAGCATATTAGCAGTTTGCGAGTACGAAAGTACTCACTCGGGAATTCCATTCCTACAGGTTGTTCTCGTATCGTAGCTTACTATGATTCCGGTTACTTCGATTTGGATGTTTGAGTTGCAAGGATTGCCCAACTTGGTCAAGGGGTTACTTCTGTGGCGCTTTTGGAGATGGCTAGGGCTGCCATCTCGGCTTTCTCTCTTACTTTTCGCTGCTGTTTGCAATGTCGAATTTAATGTAAACGACCTCTAGGTCGCAATGTAAGTATGTTAAGTACTTATCCCAGGTTTGGGAAGTGTTTATTATCCATAACCCTTCTCTAGTAGAGTTTTGTTGTGATATTGAGTTGTTATTGTGGCTGCCTATACACCGTGCGTGTATGAATTGAAGTGTATAGGTTAGTCGTGAAGAATTAGTGTGGTTCTCCCGGTTCGGTTAGCGGGACGATGTTCGGTTGAGTGACCCGCCAGTTGAGATACGTTGGCCGGCTGGGCAGGGTGTGGGTAATGGTACCGGGCCTTCGGATGACTCACCAGTCTCCGGGCTGGGTTAGAGTGAGGGTACCATTGCCGGGCTCCTCCGAAATCGTTGTGTTGATCGAACATGAGAAAGACGCTAGGTCTTCATCGGACTTTAGAATTGCATGTGGTTTTATTGAATAATGCTTGCTTCTGGCTGGCTTGACCAACGGTGAAGGCATACGGCTCTGGTAATCGTATGGTGCGTTGTCAGGTGTCGGACTACTCGATTTCGGGTGCATACGGCGCAGGTACCGTGTCACCGGTCGAGTAGTTGCTCGGTCTCTGGTGAAACATTGTTCTCTAATTCACGTGCTATTCTGGGGTCCTTTCATTTTCTATTCCTCTAAAACTAATCTACACCGTTATAATATGTTCCCACAAAAATAAGTTGTGTAATTTTTGATTTTTGGATTAATGTGGGAATTTCTATCCCTCAAAATGAATGTGGCACCTTGAATCTCGCTAGTTGTTTATAGATATATGTAACTTCAAAATTATTGAAAATCATGCTCTAAGAGTATGCACAAGAAGAATTATTACTGATGATATTGCGCTGTGGGCACATCTCATTGGGTCACATGAAACATAATCACTATCGTCATGGCTGCATCTTTCCTGATTAATCTGTCCACGCTTAATAGATCGCCAGGCTGTGCAGGGTTTCATCTTCTTAGAATCACGTTTTGAGTACCTTAGATATGTGCCAAGATCAAAGAGTAAGCTACCAAACCAGTTTATTATGGCCATACCTGTTGATTTCTCCAATTAGTCTTAGTAGTTTTGGACAGCTAAACTCAGCTGAAATGCTTACATGAACAAGTGACAAATAGTAAACCCCAGAAGAATGCATGAGTTTCTGAAGTGTGGAATTTCATAACCCCAGGAAATATACTAAACAAAAAAGAAGTTAAGTTGTTTCCTTAAATATAAAAACTAAGACGAGACTATGAATTACTGAAAAGTTAAGACAGAACCTGTGACTACAATACCTCGATCTGGACAAACTTAATGCAATGGTAATTATGTAATGAAACAAACTAGACCTGTTTGAGTGTACAGGACTAAACCTGATTTCCAGAGGGTTTAAATTTTTTTAAAGGCAACAATGTTACAGCAAGTTTATTTTCAGCTTTAAGTGTATATTTTGGATTTTACAAATTGATTCAAAGGTATTTGAATAATTTGAGATACAAGAAAGGAGATATGATTTTTCATGTTTATTAGTTTGGAATTTCTCAGTGAAACCATTTTTAGTAGATTCCTCATATTTTATTTGCTCTCTCAGAATTTTTCATAAATTTTGCACTGCATTTGAATTCTATTTTGAATTCCTTTCTTTCTCTTTTTTGAATAATTCAAAAACCCTTTTCTAGGGCTTGGGCCACAGTGGCCCTCCTTCTCTCCCTCTCTCCTTTCCCTCCTCAAGCCGCAGCCTGCTTCTCCCTCCCGCGGCCCGCCTCCCCTCTCCCTCCTCTCGACCCACCTCGGCCTAACCCGTCACTTGCACCACCTCTTGGGCCAGCCCGCTCGGACACTCCTGCCTCCCGTGCCATGCCTTGGGCAGTAGCCCACCCGACCACCTGCATTGCGCCCGGGCTGCAGCCCAGCCAGCCCACGCGCCCCGCCTGGTAGCCGGCTGTCAGATCTTCATTCGACGATCCGGATTGCATACCGGTTCGGTCACTTAAGTGACCCAATCCAAGCCACTCGATTCATCCGATGACCACTAGAGCATACTTGTTCATTTTTTATTTTTTTCTTTTTCTCCTATTAGGTCACGGATAAGTGGGTTCCACCTGTTAGGACCTTCTTCTACCTCCATATTGAGTCCAGATCGCGCCCGTTCCGAGTCCGATCCCTCCTCCCCTCGTTTCTTCATGCCCACACTACTACAGAACATGTCAATATTAACGGGCCAAAAACCCACAGCAGTGATGGGTTTTTTAACCCGTCAGCAACTAAAGGTCAGTAATGACTCGTATTATCAGTGATGGGTAATTTACCCGTCACTGATAAAGGTCATCACTGTCAGGTTAAATATGGTAGAGTCATCACTGATGGGTACTTTTTTTACCCTTCAGTGATGACGTTTTCATAGGTAACGAAAAGTCATCACTGACGGGTAGTTTAAGTACCCGTCAGTGAAGACTGTACCATCACTGATGGGTAAATATTTAACCTGTCAGTGATGCAAGTCATCACTGACGGGTACTTTTTCTACCCGTCAGTGATGACGTTTTCAGAGGCGCAAAAAAAAAGCTCTACCCGGGTACTACCGGGTAGGGTTTCACTAAAATAGCAATAACTTTTACATACGGTGTCCGTTTTGGGTCCACGAGTATTCAAAATGACCGTATCGACGAGGCGCATCTAAAAAATCTACTCGTCTTTACACTTATACAATTTTTCACCTCCAAATTCGGCCTCTAAGACTGACTTTTCCACTCTGAACGAAAACGTTGCCTCTTCCGACCCTCCGTTGAACTTCTTCCCGAGCTCCAAATGTAGTAATCTTTGTGGATTCTAAACCGTGGAGGAGTAGAGCTGCTAGAAAAAAATACGAGAAAAAATTTTAAAAATAAAAAATTTCACTCCAAATTCGGCCCCGAACAAATAATCGCCGCTACCGAACCCTCCGTTCCCTCCGTTGGACTTCTTCCCGAGCTCCGAATGCAATAATTTTTGTGGATTTCGAACCGTGAAGGAGTAGAGCTGTTAGAAAAAAATACAAAAAAAAGTTTAAAAATAAAAAATTTAGGCACTAGTAGAAATCCATCGAAAACGAGCTCAAAATGACACAAATCTTGAATCGGGAGGACCTTGCTCACCTCGAATCCAACTGAAACTCCCGTGTATCCTCCACCATGTTCCTACGGGAAGAGTGGATGGAAGAGGAGAGGAGAAGGAAGGTTGAAGAGAGGAGATTGGAGAGGAGAGTGGAAGGGAGAAGAAGAAGTAAAATCTGGATCTGGCCTGCCACTCCCTGTGCACTGAAGAGAATTATATAGTCCTCTGCCTGTGCAATGCGGGAAAAATTTTGGGTTTTAAAATTTTAGAGTTGGCGGGATTCTAAAATTTTGGGTTTTGAACACATCACTAATGGGTGAGAAAACTACCCGTCAGTGATGAGTGCAAAATTTCGGGTTTTGAAATTTCAGAGTTGGCGGGATTCACATCACTGATGGGTCTCTTTTTAACCTGTCAGTGATGAGTTCCACACATCACTGACGGGTCGAAAACTACTCGTCAGTGATGACAAAATTTCGGGTTTTGAAATTTCAGAATCACATCACGGACGGGTCTCTTTCCTACCCGTCAGTGATGAAACCATGTCATCACCGACGGACAGAAACCCTACCCGTCACTGATATTTTTTCACCGGTCAGTGATGACATTTTACGAGCATGATTCGGGCTCATGGCAAAGTCATCATTGACGGGTAGTTTTAATACCCGTCAGTGATGACTTGTCACCACTAACGGGCAGTAGTTACCCGTCAGTGACACCGATCGTGAATGATGTTTTTTGTAGTAGCGCCAAGCCAAAAAGGGACTCTGGTAGCCTAACTCACTAAAAATTGTGAGTGGTAAGTTGTAGCAATACCTTGTAACCAATTCTCAAAGATATGTAAGATACCAGTTGGTGAAGAGATGTTAAAAGTTATGAGGATCACCTGTCATGCAAAGCATGCTTCGTTTTCAAACTAGTGTGCTGCAGTTGCTAACCTGGTACATTCATGATGCAGCAAATAATTCCTGAAATTTCTGACCAAGATAAAGTTTTTGCTATGAAACAAGTAGAGGATCAATATACTAAGCAGCATTACATTCTGGGAGCGACCTATCGTAAAAACAAACCAAGATCAAAGCATATCGCACTAGAAGATTGGCAATGGCTGATAAGGAACGTGTGGACTGATTAAGCTTTTGTGGTACATAACTATTATATGCTAAATTAAAATATTTTCAGTCCTCATATCTAATTCCTTACACCAAATATAATTTTAATTTTCAGAAAAGAAGCAAACAGAACTCCATTAACAGATAAAAGCAGGAAATTGGGTCTAAAGTAGGAACTAGATCAATCGCTCAGATCGCATACGAACTGGAGAGAAACAGTCCATCTTTTTACCACTTATTCTTTGTCAATCATGTAATTGCTACTCACTGCTGACAGGAACTATACGTTTTCTATTTATTGTGTAATGTAGAGAAATCTAGAAACCGGCCAATGCCCTAGTGCTGCGGAAGTTTGGAAAGCAACCTACGAGAAACCTGATAAGACATAGTCTACTCCAATGGTGACTTTTTGAAAGCGAAACAAGCTCAAACACTACTACAGAAACCACTTTTACATATGGTTCTCAAACCATGCACAGTATATTTTTTTAACCGTCTATACTAAAACGTCTGTATAAATCAGATTTGTACAGACGATATGTTTCCAACCGTCTATGATGTCGTTTTAGGATTGTGAAAAAAGGGCTAGAACCAAGCGGCCCACCCGCACCATTCACGTACACGTTGCGTGCACACACGCCCGGCCCGGCCGCACCTCGCCGCTCCCATTCACACGTACGTCCGCGGCCCGGCCACACCTATCCACTCCCGTTCACGCACACATCGTGTGCACCCGACCTAACCCGCCCGGCCCGGCAAGACGAGCGAGCGTGCATACATGTGGTATTTTTCTTCTCTCATCATATTGCTTTAGAGAGGTGTGGAGCACCAACCCTTATAAGATAGTCTCCCTCCACTTTAATTAGCGATATGAGACTAAAGCAAACAGATTAAGTGGGACGTTATAGTACAGACGGTTTCAAAACTAGAACCGTCTATAAAAATATTATAGCGTCTCACTTAATCATTTGTACAGACCATTCCAAGCGAGAATCGTCTGTAAAAATATTGTAGTGTCCACATAATCATTTGTATAGACCCTTCCAAATAAGAACCGTCTGTACAAATATTGCAGCATCCCACCTAATGATTTGTACAGACCCTTCCAAACAAGAATCATCTATAAAAGTATTGTAGTGTCCCACATAATCATTTGTATAGGCCCTTTCAATAAAAAACCATCTATAAAAATATTGTAGTGTCCCACATAATCATTTGTACAGACCCTTCCAAACAAAGAACCGTCTGTACAAATATTGTCGTGTCTATCCTAATCATTTGTACAGATCCTTTCAAACAAAGAACCGTTTGTACATATATTGTAGTGTCCCACCTAATTATTTGTACAGATCCTTCCAAACAAGAGCCGTCTGTAAAAAGTATTTTACAGACAGCTCTTGTTTGGAAGGGTCTGTGTTATTTTACAGACGGTTCGGTTATTGGAATGAACCATCTGTACTATAGCAACACGTTTAATGGGTAGCGCCGGTCGTCGTTTTTCAGACGGTGCGTGAATGAAACCGTCTGTGATACTGTTTCCACAGACTGTTCCACAGAACGCTTTATAGAGGGGCGTCCCGCTAAATAATTTCTGTAGTAGTGAAACTTCGAATTTCTGGAGAGTTTACATTTTAGGTCTCTTCTGAGTATTAGTATTTCGCATTGGAAATAGCTTGTGTATGCACCCAAAAAGGGTACCTCCCGTTTAGTTAGTTTGTTTAGAGATACAAGTTTTTCTTGTGGTGTCTTTAACATGATGTATTGCTGTTAGCTATGGATAAGCATGAGACTTGATAGTTCGAGCAGTGCCAAGGCTGTCATTGGAATGAATAGAATGGTGTCTGTATCATGAAACAATTATTTATCTCTTTTGTATCCTGAACTTACTGCCAGTTAATATGGATGGTTAGCTGCTATTCTAACTTAGGAGTATGGATGGTCAAGATGTGCTTGTATATTAGTGCATAACAAAAATGGTTATCATGCTTGTCAAAAAAGTAACTTTGTTTGTGAAAAGGTAGGGAGCCAGCACAAGTTCCTGCATCTGCAGTTATGCTCAATTTGAGGATACTTTGCCAAGAGCTTAGTTTTAGGATATGCAATGGTTTGTATGAATTAGTGGTAGCTTGCTGCTTGATAAATAAGATATATTTTGGTTTATATGTAGCCATTTCATGCAAATAACTTCGTCATGACCAGGAATATCGAATACAAGTAAAAGTAATATTAATGTTTGTCAACTATATGCTAACAGAATAACAGAGATGCGATGTTGCTTGTCAAGTATAGGTCATAGAATTATAGAGATGCAATTTTGCAGGTATTGTGTTTGTTACCGTCAATGTGAACTTAGAGATTTAGCATGTTGCGATTACTTTCTCATGTGCCGGTAGAAATCAAGTATCTGCTCTTCCATCTTGCAGTGGAGGCCTTATGGTAGTTAAATTCTAAATATTAGTTCTTTCTTCAATTGTGATGCATGTGAGTTGTCTTTTGTGCATGCAGTACTGAAAGAAAGAATTCTTCCACGAAATGTTCTGCACAACTCTGGTGAAATAACATAAAATGTTTTGAGCACACACCATCCATATGACAGTGCACTAAGTTTTCCAAACAACAATACTTATAAAGCACAAGGCTGCACATGAACCCGTAGAGAGGAGGTAGATGGGATGATGAGGTGTTAGTGAGTTAAGTGCTTATACTTATTTCTATTTCGGTAATGCGCAAAAACTTCAAGTTGCTCAGATACATCAAGAAAGGATATCTTCCGCACCAGTGCCACTAGCTGAGCATTTTTCTCTGGTCCTCGGTAGAAAAGCGAACCATTCACGAGGCATAGGTATTTCTGCAGTCAATCGAGTGGCTGAAGAAAAGACTGAGACTACGTGCACAGGTTGAGGCTGCCTAACAGCGTGGTGCTGCTGCCCAACCATGGGCTGATGCTGCCGAAGAACATGCACAAGCTATGGAAGAAGATCAAATTCAAATTTTGGTGGAATTGAACTCGCGGTTACATGAAGAGCAACAAGCTCAGCGTGGTCAGCTCAGCTCCCAAAGAACTGTGCAGGGTCAAAGTGCAGAAATTGAACGACTTGTAAAAGAACAACTTGTTCAGCACAAGGCAACATATTTTGCACACATGACATCTGATGCTACTCAGCATTACATGGCAATATACTTTGCATACATGACATCTGATGCTGCAGTTAATTTTTCTCAAGCGTGACTCCACCAAGCAACCAAGTATAATTACTGTTTCCCATCATACTCTCTGCTGAAGGACTTCATAGAGTGACAATTTATAATATGCTAAGAATACTCTTGTTTTATATTTTCAGGGCCTTGCAAACGGTGAAGGCTAATGTTCAGAAGTACCATTCAACCAACTCGTCGAGTTAGGGTCCAAAGAGTCGTCCAAGACATTTTCCTTCATAGTTAGTGTCGTAGGTACGAGCCTAGACAATAAGAGAGAGGCACCCCCGTTCGGTTACGCAGGCCTACGGGGGCGCACGTAGGGACATGTGTTGGGGAACGTGCTACGCAAAACAAAAATTTATCGCGCACAATCCACCCCAAGATCACTATCGAGGTGCAGGCAACGAGATCATACATTCGACGATCACGTCAATGCAGCGGAGAAGTTGACCGATGTCGATGAAGTCCGCAGACTCCCGCAGCTAGGTTATACCTCCCAGCCGCGAGAGCGATCTTCTCGCGAATAGTTCGCTCCGATCGAACACCAAAGTATACGACGTCTCCAAGGTATCCACGCGTACCGGATCAGCGACACCGCGGTAATGTGTGGAACAGCACACAAGAACAGCGGGGATCTACGAGAAGGAGAAGCAGCAGCGCGCCGGCAGCTGTACTAGATCCAATCTAGAAGAGAGAGAAAAAGAAGGCTGTGGCCAATCTAGAGATGGCCGGCCTAGGGTTTAGGGCTGCTTCTGGGGCTGCCTCTGGGGCTGCTCGGGATGCCCTTTGAGGTGCCCTACCCCTCTATTTATAGGGGTTGGGGCAGCTCTCCCTAGGCAGGTGGAGTCCTACTCCAGCAGAGACACCCTGTTAGAGTTGGAGTCCAACTCCACCAGAACCTTCTAGAACCTTCTAGAACCTTCCAGAACCTTCTAGAACCTTCTGATACTTTCCGGAACACTTCCGGACATCACCGGAACCATCCGGGACCTCCCGGAACACTTTCGAGATCATCCGAAACACTTTCAGAAACCCTTCTCTCTCGTTCTCCATAAATCGTAGCATTCCTAAATGTCGCTAAAACGTTAAGCGTGTGACCCTATAGGTTCGAGTATATGTGGACATGTCGGAACACCTTCCGGTCAATAATCGTCAGCGGGATCTGGACACCCATAACGACTCCCACATATCATCGAAGATCTTTATCGAGCAAACCTCGTATTACCGCATATCATCCTTTTGCCTCACGATACGTTACACAACCCGAGGCTAGACTTTGACGGTATCCCTGTGATCAACTCCTTGATCACCATACCTAGTTGTCCTCGTTACCGGTTTGTACTCTTTTCTCGTTTCCGTATTCCGGTATCCCCGTGACTAACCTTTTAGTCACAATACCTGGCCAGGCGATGCTGGACACCATAATACCGAGTGGGCCCAGAGTGTATCTCTCCATCGCCGGATGGGCAAATCCCAGTCTTGAGATATCTAGAACCACGATATACTTTCTGGTGTACCTGAAAATCACCTTTATAATTACCCAGTTACGGAGTAACGTTTGATGTCCCCAAAGCAACCATCGGTATCCGGGTCTACGATAT
Organism: Stipa capillata; assembly: GCA_019208055.1. Classification (NCBI taxonomy): domain Eukaryota; kingdom Viridiplantae; phylum Streptophyta; class Magnoliopsida; order Poales; family Poaceae; genus Stipa; species Stipa capillata. The sequence continues at coordinate 86,819 of JAGXJF010002664.1, forward strand.
TCTCATGGTCTAAGGACGCAAGAAAATGTTAACACATAATGAGAAGATACTGACAACATATTGACGAAATGATCTCGCAGTATCTCATAAGGGGGTCTATCCAACACCATTGTTACCCTAACAATGTGTTCCCATTATTGCCGGCATCCTTGTTACATTAACAATGCCCATGATCAGGAAAACAAGACCATCAACAATACATGAGCTAGTCTAGAGGCCCGACTAGGGATCTGAATGGTGTTTATTATTCCACACATGCAATTAGGTTTTCCTCTGAATCTCATATTCAAGAACCAATGCAATTCTAGCATAGAACATAAACTTAATCATGAACATGAAAATAGAATAATAACAACTTTATTATTGCCTCTAGGGCATATTTTCAACAGTCTCCCACTTGTACTAGAGTCAATAATCTAGCCAATGCTTAAGTTCCTAACACCTATGGCATTCGGTGTTGCTCATGCTTTGCTTGTGGTAGAGGCTTCGTCAACGGATCTGACACATTCAGGTCCGTGTGTATTTTGCATATCTTTATGTCTCCACGCTCCACCAATTCATGAATGATGTGGAATCGGCGTTGTATATGTTTGGACTTCTGGTGGGACCTTGGCTCCTTGGCCTGAGCTATGGCACCACTATTGTCACAATAGAGCTCCATAGGATCCAGCGCACTCGAAACCACACCAAGCTCGGTGACGAACTTCTTAATCCAAACGCCCTCATTTGCCGCTTCCGAAGCGGCGATATACTCAGCCTCCGTTGTAGAATCCGCCACAGTGTCCTGCTTGGAACTCTTCCAGCTCACTGCGCCACCGTTCAGTGTATATACCAAGCCTGATTGAGATCGAAAATCGTCCGGATCTGTGACAAAGCTGGCGTCGGTGTAACCCTTTACAACGAGCTCTTCGTCACCACCGTATACGAGAAACATATCCTTAGTCCTCTTCAGGTACTTTAGGATATTCTTCACTACTGTCCAATGATCATGACCTGGATCACTCTGGTATCTGCTCGTAACACTTAGAGCATAGGACACATCTGGTCGTGTACATATCATGGCGTACATGATTGACCCAATCGCGGATGCGTATGGAATCTTACTCATGCGTTCTCGCTCATCAGTTGTCGAAGGACACTGATTCTTGCTCAAACTTTTCCCATGCGACATCGGCAAGAACCCCTTCTTGGCGTTTTCCATACTGAACCTCTTCAGTACTTTATCTATATATGTACTTTGGCTTAGCCCTATTAGGCGCTTTGATCTATCTCTATAGATATTTATACCTAATATGTATGCTGCCTCGCCTAAGTCTTTCATTGAAAAACTATTTTTCAACGAAGTCTTAATATTGTCAAGAAAAGATACATCATTCCCAATCAACAATATGTCATCCACATAGAGTATTAGAAATGCTATTGCGCTCCCACTTACTTTCTTGTAAATACAAGCCTCTTCACAGTTCCTGATGAAGCCAAACCCTTTGACCACTTCATCAAAGCGAAGATTCCAACTCCGTGATGCTTGCTTCAGTCCATAGATGGATCTCTGAAGTTTGCATACCTTGCCAGCATCCTTTGGATTGACAAAACCCTCGGGCTGTATCATATACACGTCCTCGGTTAGCTTCCCATTCAGGAACGCTGTTTTGACATCCATTTGCCATATCTCGTAATCGAAATATGCAGCAATCGTTAGAAGAATCCGAACAGACTTAAGCATCGCTACGGGAGAGAATGTCTCGTCGTAGTCAACTCCTTGAACTTGTCGGAAACCCTTTGCGACAAGTCGAGCTTTATAGATATATACATTCCTATCCGCGTCTGTTTTCTTTTATAGATCCATTTACGGAGCGAAGGACATATTCTTTTTTTTCTTTTTTCTTTTTCCTTCTTTCCTTATTCTTTTTCTTTCCTTCCTCTTTTTTTTTCTTTCTTTCGGGCCTACGTAGCCTTCTTTCTTTCCTGCCGCTCCATGTGGCCTCCTTCTCCCGGCTATGGACCTAGGCGCTGGCCCACTCACTTTTAGGGTTGAGCGGGGGCGCAGGGGTACAAAGGCCCACCTGGGCGCTGCCCTACTGCTACCTCGCCGGCCCACTGCTGCCTCACCGGAGCATTAATCGCCCTGTTGCTACTCCTGGGTCATGCCACCGCTCCGTCCGACACCGTGCCGCTCCTGTTCCGAGCCGCCGCTCTGGTGCCGCCTCTGCTTTGACACCGTGTTGGGCCGCGAGCCACGCTAGGAGCCGCTTTGTCTAGCGCCGTGCCACGCCGACGCCGCCTCTGCTTTGACGCCGTGCTAGGTCGCGAGCCACACCGGGAGCCATGTCGTCCAGCGTTACTGCCGTGAAGCACTTCACACCACATTGTTGATGCTGCCTCCGCTCCACGTTGACGTGCGTAGGGCAGCCCGCAGGGGGGCCACGCTGCCATCGCCGAGCCAGGAGGTCGGCTGCGTAGGCGACGGTAAGGGGGCCTGCGTGTCCGGTGGGCCTCCACAGTGAGTCGAACCCGGCGGCCGAGCCCCTGTTGCCCTTGATCCAGCGCCACCACGGGCCGGGTTGGCCGGGCACCCAGGTCTGGTTCAGCGTGTGGTTTGCCTAGCCGTCACGGCCCTTGCGCTGCCATTGCTGGGCTGGGCTGCCCGATGGGAGGAGGACACAAACCAAGCCTACCGACGTGGGTCCCAGGTAGCGTCGTTGCGCCCGCCTTGGCGTCTTTCATCATTGCGGAGCCTCTCCGTCCGCATCCCATCGTTATGAAGCCTCTCCGTTCGCAGCCCACGCTCCGTGGGTAACGACTTCCTTTTCTCCCTTACGTATGTGGTGTGAGCAGGGTGTCATCTCCGTTTTCATTGTATGAGACGTCCAGCGTATGTACGAGATGATCTGTCATGGCATACAAATTCACAATCTCTTTTGAGATGTATCTATTGGAGAATTGCTATCACTTTTGATGCAATGCGTGAGATAGGGCTGTCGATGGTATCGAAAATGTTGACATATGTCGCTGGTGGTCGAGTCGACATGAGGGTGAGACTGATGCTCACGCTTATTATTGTAATTGCTTGTTGCTCAGGTACGGGTATCATTGTCATTCTTCAAGTTGTTGGCGCTACTGACCGTCTACTGATCCACGGCTCCCCCGTCGTCCGTCTCCCCACCCGCTTCTTCACCGCCCTTGAGGCACTTGAGAGGAGTGCTGTAGGGTGAGGCCGTCGCATGTAGGAGGGCACGAGGTGCTGGGTACTAATTCATAGCTCCCCGGTCGCTTGTCTCCCCACCCGCTCCTCCACTACCCTTGAGGCACTTGAGAGGAGCGTTGTAGGGTGAGGCCGTCACGTGTAGGTGCGCGAGGTGCTGGGGGAATGGCCCCGTGTCAGGATGGGTGCGTGGGTCGCCTCGACCCGTCTTCAGGGCATCACGCACTTGCTCGCCTGGAGCTATGTACGGGAGTACGAAGACCCTCCGCAAGGTGGCGCGTGGAGCTTTCCATGGGGAAGCGATGACCCTCCGCGGGGGTGCAAGGACCCACTGCGGGGAGTGCGAGGACCCTCCGTGGGAGTACGAGGACCCTCTGCAGGGGTGTGTGTGGAATCATCTGCAAGAGCGTGAGGACCCTCCGCGGGGGTACGCGTGAAGCTATCTGCAGGGACGCGAAGACTCTCCGCGGGGGCGCGCGCTGCCATCCGCCACCTCAGTTGCCTGTCTCTCCACTCTGCCCCCTACCATGCCGGGTGGACCATATTGATGCCGAGCAGCACATTGACGTTGAGTGGCACATGTCGACATCGAGCAAACCATGTCAATGCTGAGTGGACCCTGTCGACGTCTGGTGGTGAGTTGATGTCAGGCGGCACATGTCGATGACAGGTGGACCATGTTGCGGGGCACGTAGTACCCTATCTTCCAATAGAAAAACTAGTACACAAGGATGCAATGGAGAGTGCTTTTGTCTCTCCATCTCATAAAAATAATAGCGCACGATGGTGACGAATACTTGGTTGCTCGATGGCTATGACATTCGATCGCGCGATGGCGACAAATAGTTAGTTGCTCGATGGCAGTGATATCTGACCGTGCGATGGCGACAAACATTTGATGTATCATGTTATCAAAGACTAAGTCACGCGATGGCGACAAACACTTGGTTGCTTGATAGCAGTGACATCTAGTCACGCGATGGCGACAAACACTTGGTTGCTCGATGGCAATGACATCCGGTCGTGAGATGGCGACAGACACTCGGTGCATGATACCTGCAGTTGCTGGGTGTAAGATGATGTTAAAGAAGCGACGTGGGATGATGTCAAAGGTGTGACGTACAATGACGACGGTTGTGTTGGGTGGAACTGCTCGACATCGCAAGGAGATGTTGGACATGCAGTGCGATGCGGTAATGTAACAATGGGAGTGTCGTTATGCCATCCCCTTCCTTCACTTTGTGGACTCTTGGGACGCACTTGAGGACACTGGGATTTGGATAGGCCATGGTGACAGCGACATGGTTAGGTACACATTGTTGTACCCAACTCCCATATAAAAACACTTAGCACTCGAGACACACTCGTGAGTGCTTGTATCTAGGTTAGGCATGGAGATGGGGGCATTGTTAGGTATGCACTGCTATATCTATCCTCATCCAAAAACATTGAGTGCCTGATAAAGCGTTTGAACGTGCTTATGCTTTTGCTCAATATGTACACTTGGCTCGACGTCCCGGGGAGTTATCGTCGTACTACCCTAGAAGAGTAGGGGCACTCTATGCCAGACGGAAATGGCTCAACATTGTGGGGAACTATCATTGCACGATTCTGGATGGAAGGGACACTCTATCCCGAATGGAGATGGCTCGACATCGAGAGAGCTTATCGTCGTGCGACCCCGGAGGGAAGGGACACTCTATCCCCGATAGAGGTGGCTCGACATTGCGGGGAGCTATCGTCGTGCAACCCCAGAGGGAAGGGACACTCTTATCCCGAATGGAGATGGCTAGACATCGCGGGGAGCTATCGTCGCGTGATCCTGGAGGAAAGGGACACTCTATCCCGAATGGAGACGGACGTCGCAGGGAGCTTATCGTCGCACGACTCCGGAGGAAAAGGACACTCTATCCCCGACGAAGGTGGCTCGGCATTGCGGGGAGCTATCATCGCGTGACCCGGAGGGAAGGAACACTCTATCCCGAATGAAGATGGCTCGACATTGCGGGGAGCTATCGTCGCGTGACCCCGGAGAGAAGAGACACTCTATCCAGAATGGAAATAACTTGACGTCACAGGGAGCTTATCATCGAGCGACCTCGGAGGGAAGGGACACTCTATCCCCGACGGAGGTGGCTCGGCATTGCGGGGAGCTATCATCGCGCGACCCCGGAGGGAAGGGACACTCTATCCCGAATGGAGATGGCTCGACATGGCGGGGAGCTATGAGCTATTCCATATGTCACTGAAGACAAGCGCGTGCTCGGGCTACACTAAGTTCAAGCGTGCGCGCAGGCGACACATAGTGTGCAGTCGCTGAAGACGGGCACGGGTGATGTCGGTGTCCGAGGGTGTGCGTAGGGGTGGTGCTGACGATGAGCCCCTGGTGTCGCCAGGGATGGGCACGGAGGACACCAAGTTCGATAGTGCGCGTAAGGGGCCGTACTAGTGCGAGCCCCTAGTGTCGCTTAGAACAGGTGCGGAGGATACCATGTCCGAGAGCGCGTGCAAGGTGCCGTGCTGGCAGTGAGCCCCTAGTGTCGCTGAGGACGGGTGCGGAGGACACCAAGTCCGAGAGCGTGCGTGCGGGTGGTACTGTTGATGAGCTCCTGGTGACGTTGGAAACGAGCGCGGAGGACACCAAGTTCAAGAGCGCGCGCAAGGAGCCATGCTGGCAGCGAGCCCCTAGTGTCGCCGAGGACGAGCGCAAAGGACACCAAGTCTGAGAGCACACGTGGGCGGTGTTGACAACGAGCCCCTAGTGTCGCCAAGGACGAGCGCGGAGGACACCAAGTCTGAGAGCGCGCGTGGGTAGTGTTGACGACGAGCCCCTTGTGTCACCGGGACGGGCACGAAGGACACCAAATTTGAGAGGGCGCGTAAGGGGCCGTGCTGGCGGCGAGCCCCCTAGTGCGCGTAGAGCCTCCGCGAGGTACGCGCAGGGGTATGCGCGGAAGATCTCCCGCGGATTGCGTGCAGGGGTGCGTGCGGACAACCTCCCATAGGGTTACGCGCAGGACCTCCGCGAGGGTGCACGCAGAGCACGCGCAGGGTGCGCGGAGCGTCTCGCAGGGGTTCGCGCAGGGTGTGAGTGGAGCCTCCTGCAGGGGTGCGCACGAGGTGCGCAGGGGTGCACGTAGGATTTACGTGGAGCCTCCTACAGGGGTACGCACAGGGTGCGCAGGAGTGTCTTACAGGGGTACGTGTAAGATGCACGGAGCATCTCGTAGGGGTGCGTGCAGAGTGTGCGCGGAGCCCTTTGCAAGGGTACGCGCAGGGTGCGCGGAGCGTCTCGTAGGGGTGCGCGCAGAGTATGCGCGGAGCCTTCTGTAGAGGTACACGCATGGTGCGTGGGGGGTATGCGCGGAGCCTCCTGCAGTGGTGCGTACAGGGTGTGTAGAGCGTCCCGCAGGGGGCGCTCGCAAGATGAGCGTAGGGCGTGCATGGAGCCTCCTACAGGAGTGCGTACAAGGTGCGCGGAGCGTCCCGCAGGGGTGCGCGTAGGATGTGCGTGGAGCCTCCTGCAGGGGTACGCTCAGGATGCGCGGAGCGTCCCGCAGGGGTGTGCACAGGGTGTGCGCGGAGCCTCCTATAGGGGTGTGCACAGGGTGTGCGCGGAGCCTCCTATAGGGGTGTGCACAGGGTGTGCGGAGCCTCCTATAGGGGTACGCGCAGGGTGCGTATGGTACACGCGGAGCCTCCTGCAGGGGTACGCGTAGGGTGTGCGCGGAGCCTCCTGCAGGGGTACGCGCAGGGTGCGCGGAGCGTCCCGCAGTGGTGCGCGCAGGGTGTGCGTGGAGCCTCCCGCAGTGGTGCGCGCAGGGTGTGCACAGGGTGCGCAGAGCGTCCCGCAGGGGCGCTCGCAGGATGAGCGCAGGGTGCGCATGGAGCCTCCCGAAGGGGTACGCGTGGGGTACATGGGGGAGGTGGTCCTGGTCACGTAGCGGTTTCGTGTTTCTCTCACCAATTTAGGGTTAGCAAAAGTGAGAAAGATGAAAAATGAGATCCCCTCCCTCTTGGCCTTAAGGTCCTATTTATAGAGAAGGCGGTGGAGGTGGGATGAGAAATTTACAAGTTTGTTATTCTATGGTAGAAAATATTCGGAAGGGGATTCTAAACTATTTACACAATATTTTAATGGTATGCCGGCAGTCCGGGGTAGCGCGGGGACACCCCTCCAACAGTTAGTTCCGATATCGTTATGATTTTCGAGATGAGTGCTTTTGATTATTTTGTTTGTTTATGTTCAGTCGAGTGTTTCTAAACTTGGATGTTTCGGTGTGTAAGACTGAGTTCTCGATATCGAATTGTTCAACTTCGTACAATTTACTATATTCATTATAGAACCTCCGGATTAAAATTTTGAATGAAATGGATGCTGTTATTGTTGCTGATCGTGGATGACATTGTTGCTACAATTGAAAAAGTACGAGAAATTCCTTATCACTAGTGAGATGCTTTTAATCAGTATGGTTTAGATAATATGAGAAAGTTTTCGTCCCAAATGAGATGCTTTAGTAATTTGTGGCAGAATTTCTTCCACTGTTAATAACAGTTTAACCACTTCACTAATTCTTTATAGTGACAAAATTCTTCTCATAGATATATTTGTTCCACACTACAACGTCACTTTTTTTGTGGCCAAGTAATTGTAACTACAAAAGGAGTGTTGTCACAGAGAGGAAAGACATTTGTGATGAAGCGTTGTCATAACTTCACCTAGTTCTTGCTACGACAAGCGATTACCTGTAATGACTTACGTCACTGGGAATAAGATTTTGACAAAAAAAAAGGATAATGTTGTCGTCACAAATGCATGCGCATTTGTGGTGATAAAGCCGACGCTATAAATTCAATTGCCACAAATATAATCAAACTTGTTAGGAAAAACTTCCTCACAAAATGCAACAGTAGTTATGACATTATTTCCACTAACATAACCCCACTTGTGACCACATAGGTCTTTACTATTATAGAATGTAATTGTGGGGAATAAATTGTCACAGACATTGTAGAATTGTGGGAAATTCCATCACCATTACAAGCATCATTAGTGATGAGGGCATTATCACTAATTGAATCATATTTGTGGCGACGTATGTCAGCTCTAGTGCAGCTGTCAGTAGTGAAACCATTTTCGTAACTAATAGGCATGTTAATTGCGGGGAAAGGAAATTCATCACTATGATTTGTTGTGACTTGAGTACCTGTGACGACGTGAAATGTTGTCACAAACCCTGTTTTGTGATGAAAAATAAGCTTTTCGTGATAAAAAAAGTTTCATCACAAATACTATTTTCCTTGTAGTCCTCCGGGTGCTAAATTGCATTTAAAATTTGAATCATTCAGAACCTTCAGGTCATGTGATGTTATGCTCCGAGCAACTCAAAATAGGTATTATTTTGAATCTCAAAGTCTCTGAGAAATGAAAAAGTTATATAATTTTTAGGTTATCTATATATACTCCCATCGACTCATGCTGAGATTCTCTCTTGCTCGCGCATTCCTTTGCTCATGCTATTTGAGATTTTCTTCTCCTCACGTCTAAGCTTTATTCTTTAAGAGGGAAGAAAAAAGAGGAGAGAGTTGGATCTAGTTGAGCATCTAGCAAGAATTGTTCTCCAAACTCTGATATCTCTTATTACTCTTGGAGGTAGGCACCTCCTAGACAGTTAGGGGTTCTTGGAGAGCATTCATGAAAGTTGTGAATCACCCCAAGTATTTGTCAAGGTTGGAGCTCACTTATCACAAGGTGAATAGCTACTAAGAGCATGTTTTGGTGCCGGCTTCGGTCGTTGGACCAAGCTTCCTCAAGGGAGACGTATGACTTACCAAAAGTTCGAACCTCGACAACAAATCACTGTCTCTCCAAGTGTTTGTATTTTCACATACTTCTCTTCACAAGTTTTTATACTTGCTTGTTTACTTGGTTAGGATGCTAGATGTATTTACTTATGAATTCTTTTTTATACTAGTTACATATGTTGTCTATAGTTTTTGTTAGAAGTAAATTTTAAAAAGAGTATTCTTCCCTTCTAGACATTATCCTCAATCCTTCAAAGCATTTTTCAGATGTACATCCCACCCATGGAACAACTTATTAAACATACCTATTTCACGGTTACTTGCCACCTAGAACAACTAGCCTTCATCATCCCATCATCCCTCTACAGCTTGGACAAGTGAACATCTTCCCTAACCGGGTAAATCCCTGTCCTTGCCCTAACTCGTCATAGCCGCCACGGTCGATGAGAACGACGAAGCGGAGCAGAATGATAGGCTCGAGTATTCGATTTCCTCGAATTACACCAATTCACTGTATGTTGGAAAATAGCAAGAACTATGGTTCAAGAAAGAGAGCCGAGACGGGAAGGAGGCTGCCTTCACGGCTAGTTGCTTGCTTGTCGTGCTGGACTTGAGCTTCCCTCCATGGCTGGTCCAACCCATTCACCACCAAACACTACTACAGAATGGGTCATGGAAGACTCCACATCACAGACGGTTCAAGAAAATCCGCCTCTATTATAGTAGATCACAGGCGGTTCGCAACAAGGACTGCCTAGGTTCACTCTCAGAGACGCGAACCGCCTATGATGACACAAAGAACTGCATCTGATATGCAGACGACATATCACAGGAAGTTCTTAGTAGGAACCGCCTGTGATGATGGCCTTTTTTAAAAAAACTGTCTGTGATAAGACGTCCATTTATTATAGTCCGACAACCCGAGCTCCTTGTCTTTAATGTTCTGTTCTTACACACAGCAACAGTGGCGGCAGAGCTCTTGTGATTTTTCAGCTTGGAGATTGAATTGAGCCCCAAAACTCTGGATTTGCAGGTGATCTTCCATATCTCTTTCATATTGGTGATCTAAGGTAAGTGATTGGCTTAAAAGTTTGATTAATTTGATAGATGTAATGTGGTAAAGAGAGAGAATGTAGATCTAATTAGTTTATGGCAAATTTTATTTGGCTTTGTTGTATTTGAGGCATGAATTGGTTGTAGTTACTATATTTAGGATGTGGCTAGCTATTTTATGGTGGAAAAATGATATATTTGAATGGTTTAGATTTTATGAAAGAGAGAGATATGCATATATAACATATTTGAGTAATTATTTATTTTAGAATTGATTTATCTTGTCTCGTAATAAGAAGTTATAATCGTGGAAAGTTTGTATGGAAATAAATTTTGAGAATCTTTTGATATAGTAAAAACCCACGTATTGACATGATTAATTAAAATTTTGTTTATGAAGTAAGTCTTATATTAATTTAAACTAAATAGTACCGATTCTAATATTATATAGATTAATTGGTATATACTTTGTGAGCCTTAATATTAATTAATTTGTCATGTAGATGGACCAAAACTGGATGTATGATGGTAACCGCTCAAATGAACGGTACCCTAGTGACATGTCAGATTTCATAAGAATTGTGGAAGAGCATAAGTTGAATAGAGGGGAACAATATATTTGTTGTCCATGCAAAGACTGCGAGAATGTACATATGTTTGAGAACTCAGAGCAGATCCAAGATCACCTAATTCATACGGGTTTCATAGAGTGGTATACATGTTGGACAAGTCACGGTGAGCAGCAGACAATCCAGGAAGGCGATAATGATGATATTGCGGATGAAGATAATTACATGGTAGATGATATCGATTATGATTCAGATGAAGAAACATCGTCGGATGATCATCACCATTTGGATGGAGATGTTACGTCATGCAGAAGGAACCCGTAATACGCGAGAGTACGAGAAATACAAAGTCTTGATGGGGGATTTGGAGAAATCTTTGTTTGAGGGATGCAAGGGTAAGTACACAAAATTATCATCAGTGCTTGAATTGTTGAAACTGAAGGCAATAAATGGGTGGTTAGACAAAAGTTTCGCAAAGTTGTTAGATCTCGTAGTGGGCGTGCTTCCAAAGGGAAACGAGTTGCCTAGATGTACGTATCAAGCGAAGAAAATTCTTTATCGTTGGAAATGGAAATACAGCGAATATATGCTTGTCCAAAGGATTGTATCCTCTTCCGAAAGGAGTTTGCAAACCTCTATGCATATCTGGTATGCAAGTTCTCCCGATACAAGCATAAGGAGAAAGGTGTCGAAGATGAGGGGGGACGAGGTGACGAAAGGAACTCCAGTTAAGGTCATATGGTATATGCCTATAATCCCCCGTCTTAAGCATTTATTTGTGAACCCAAAGGATGCAGAACTGCTACGTTGGCACGCTGATAAGTGCAAGAATGACAGAAAGCTTAGACACAGGGTTCCTCGACCCATATATTGTCTCCGTGCGACATATCGCAGAGATGGAAAACTTTGTAGCAGAGTACGTGTTGAACGCCTTACTTGTTCAACAAGATAAGGATTTCATACTTTTTTCATATGACCAGGCGTAAGTGTTGCACTACCTACTTCACCATTCAAGGCTAAACTTTATTTTTCAAAATAACTTGAATTTACTAACTATTGAGACTATATGCAGAAAGCATTGGATTCTTGTTCTCCTTATACCAAGCCATCCAAGGCTCATGTATATAGATTCGTTATTAGGAGCAAACTTTGACATCAAAAACACTTGGAAGATTTATGAGCAAGTAAGTATATTTTCAATATATACAAATCTACCGTTCACTATTTTCGTGTTACAATGTAGAAGACAAACCATTTCGATTCACATAGGGTTTGGAAGAGCTATCTCAAGAAGGGAGCAAAAGGCGCCAATCAGCCCCTTTTACACGACAAGGGCATTAATATATCTATCTATACTCAATAAAAATTTCATAAATTTTCGTAGTGACGATCTCCAACTACTAACCAATTGTATATATTACTAGTTCCACCAACAATAAGGAGGAACAAGCGTTTGTGGCTTCTACGTTTGCCACAACATGGAAATTATGCTCACTAACATTAGCAAAAATGAAATCTATGTTTGACACTATTGCGATTAGTATTATCATATTTCTCTTAATTATAAGTACATGACTTTAATATACATTCTTATCGACAGCAGAAAGGCATTCCGAAGACATCATTGGATTCATCCCATCTGGACTGGATAAGAGAACACATCGCCGCGTTCCTTGTTAGAGATGTTATCGATCCTTATGGCCAATTCCATGCCTACTACATGGAGGAAGGCGAGTTTGTCTTAGTTAAGAAGCGATATGTATTTCTTTATGAACTTTTATATGGATGTCGAATTTACTTAATTGATGTGACATGAGGTGGATGAAATTGAGAGTTTAATTACTTTGTGAGATATGATATTGATGAGAGTGATCATTTTGTGACTCAATTTATGTATGTATCAATTTTCTGTGATTCTATATGATTCAAATCTGATTACTATGAATGAGATGAGTGGATATGTATATGTATTATGTGTTTTATTTCCTATTGCCGTGGAACAATCTGAAACAATTAGGTATGATGTAAAACAGATCGCATAGAGCCACCTGTGGTGCTGAAATATTATAGGCAGTTCGTATGGAGAACCGCCTGTGTCTCATCACAAGTGGTTCTTGTGAGGAACTGCCTGTGATGAGGAAGGATCATCACATGCCTTTACTTATAGATGATTTAGGAAACTGTCTACATCGAGATTTTTGAACCGTCTATAATAAATCATTCTATAGCCGTAAAAGTATCTAGGATTGGGCCTACGATTCCTCTGGGGCCTTCCTTGCATTAGCTTCGGCCCAGATGCTTCCCTTTCGTCATCTCAAACTAAGGCTGGTTCGTCAGGTGAACCAGGTGTGATGTGCTTCTAACAAAGAAATCTCCAAGCAGATCACAGTGTCAAAATTTTGACTTAGTTCACTTGGAATTTAAGTGTTGTCGCGAATCCGTATAATAATTCACAAGAAGTCAAGAACGTTTCCGAATTCGAACCAAAAATTCCAAAATCATACTATGTACGTGAAGATTCCGAATCATAACCAGTGGGCGCCCCGGAGTTTGCTCTGGGCTCCGGAAACCCCATGTACGCTACTTTCTCCGGCTGCAAGCCGAGCCAAAAACAAACAGGCGGCTGTTACGTATGTACGTAGGGCCCGAAGTGCTCGCGTATCAGCTAGCCCTGCGCCTGCAGGGAGGATCGGGCGAGGCTCATAGCTCGAGTGGCGCCAAACCCCGCAACGGCGCGCGCGGGGAAACGAAGAGAGAGATAGATCGATCCAGAAGCCTGCATCCAAGTGCTGTTCAGGTGGCCCGGAGCTGGAACCAGCTTGTTGTCCATTTCCCTCCGATGCATGCACGCATGCTGGATGCTGCAGGCAGCCAGGCACGCATGTACACTACCTGATCTTCATCTCTTACCCGCTGCGACCAAATCAGCCCTGCATTCTTGTCCCTTCCCCAAAGGACCTCCCTGCCTGCAAATTGCAGCCACGCAGAGACATCGAGAGAGAGAGAGAGAGAGAGAGAGAGAGAGAGAGAGAGAGAGAGGATAGGGTGAGGTGAGGTGAGCCAGGCTACGTTCCAAGGGAGCTTATGCATGCATGCAGACTTTGCAGAGGGCATCGGTCGCGCATGGACGTCGTGTGGACGACGAACAACCGGCGGCGTTGCGGGAGCTCTGGAAACAGATTTTTTTCCATCGGCAGCCGCCTTGCCTGGCCCGCCCGGGTTTTTACAGGCCGCGGCACATGCATCTTTCCTTGTTTTTTCAGATGCGGCACATGCATCTTGCTGCCGTGGGTACTACTGGCTGCCTTCACCTGTAAGTAACAGAGGCAATGGGGTGCACACGGGTGCATGTGCACTCCTTATTTCAAAATTTTGAAAAGCACATATTTAAATTTTTAAAAAATCTGAAAAAATTCATACATGTATATTATGGAGTGAGGTATGCACGGTTAAATTTTCGTAAAATAATATACCAATTTGTGACCTGTGCAAAAAAAAAGAAAACACATTGAGGGGTTGTGAACAGTTGTGAACAGTAGACATGCGTGAACAGTGCATAGATTTGTTTTTTTACCCAGGTCACAAATGGGTATATTATTTTACGAAAATTTACCTGTGTGTACTTCATTCCATCATAAACCGGTATGAATTTTTTCAGATTTTTTTGAAACTTATACGTAATTTAAAAAAATCAAGAAAACCCTAATGGGTGCATATGCCGCCGTGCGCTGAAAATCCGCACTCCAATGGGGGAAAGTCAGGCAATGGGACATTTACAGGCCGCCTCAAAGATATATAAGGTGTACATCCCAGAAAATACCACCAAACAAATGTAATCGGCGTAACGCTACTCTCCAGTATTTAAATTTATAGTTACTTTTAGTTA
>JAGXJF010002665.1:0-22164 GCA_019208055.1 Stipa capillata
AGGTAAACCAGCCAGTCCTGTAAAAGCTGCACAGGGGTACTCAAACGCCGTAGGCTGCATCCTGCGTGAAACCGTGAAGATCACAACCCCCGACATAAGGACGAGAGAAACCGAACATCTTCGAACTCTCCTCCTGGACAGGCTATTCAACAGGTACTCCGTCCCGGAGGCCGACAAAAATAGAGTCGCAACGAAAGCCCTGAGCATGATGTCTAAATCCTTGAATACCTGGCGATACCATGCCAATAAAATGAAGGATCAAGATTTTGAGACCGTGATAAAGCCGAAATGGCCTACGATAGATGAGGCGGACTGGACCGAGTTCATTCAAACTCGCTCCGGCGATGAATTCAGGAGGAAGAGTGATTGGGGGAAGGACATGCGGGGGAAGATCGTGGGTGACCACAGACTCGGCAGCCGTGGTTACCAAGGGAAGAGGCCTAAATGGGACAAAGAGGATGCAAGGTTGATTGCGGCCGGGAAAGAACCCCCTTTCTCGGACATCCAGGAAGGGCGCGGAAAGGATTTTGTGAGGGCCCGCGCAAAATTTGACCCTGCGACGGGGGGAACCGATCTTCACGCACGAGAAAATGAAGGACGTGCACGAAGAACTGGTAACCTCTGAACCCATTTTACTTTATTTGTCCTACGTAGATTAATTTCCTAAAGATTACGTTTCTGAACGGTTCATGTTGCTTGCAGAAAAAGCTGAGCCAGCAACCTCAGAGCTCATAGGACTCTGTCGATAGCGACAGGTGGCAAGACCCTATCAACAAGGCTCTCGGGAAGCCGGAGACTCGTGGCCGCGTGATGGGCGTCGGGTATGGGGCTCGATGGGCTGATTACTGTCCCCAAACCCGCGAGGCTGCCTGCGAGAGGAGGAAAGCGAAGCAAGATAAAGAATTCGATGCGCGAGTGGAGGCGGCGGTGAAACGTATATTAGGGCCTATATATGAACAGCTACAACGTCCACCCATGCATCCTTATACGCAGCCGCCGCCCTTCACTGCTGCAAGGAGTAGTAGCCCCTCTGTCTCGGGCGTTGGCCCCGGGTCGCCAAATACAATCGACGGCCTAACGGTAAGCGTCGTCGGCTCAACAATTCGTAAGGGTGTCGTACAGATTTCGTTGTTTGGACTCTAACATCGATGACCCGTACATATGTTCCGCAGGTGATAACTCCGTGCCATCTCCAGACCCAAGTACTCGGCTCGATGGTGACGGTCGCGTACGGTCGAGTCCACCCAATAACGCCGGAGAACAGGATGCACTGTGTGGATTTACCACCAAACATGGCGAGGGTGGAGTTGACTAAGGTGATCGGCACCTTTGAGGACTTGGTTCTGAATGACCCCCCTGAAGAGGGATACGAGAAGCTAGGAGCCTGCAAGGGGTTTTTTCTTAGGTGGCCGAAGGACGCGATAAAGTTGATTGAGACCTCCAATCGTCCAGCACCTTCGCCGAGCCACACCCACAGTCCATCAGCAAGACCATCTCCTTTGGGTATTTCGCACCTCTATCCTACAGGGATCTGGAGATGGAGGATGCCGAGGAGGGCGCGGAGCATGGCATGCCTCGTGACGAAGAGGCACGAGAATTTGTAGATACGCCGCCACCCAAGCATGACGAGCAAGCCCAGACGAAGTTGACTCCTAAAACACTCATGGGCACAGCCAAAGAAGTGATGGCCGGTCAGAGGGCCGTATCTCTCGATACGCAGCGTACGAGCAAAAAAGGGGCGAAGAAGACACATGCTAGCACCGGTACTTACGATAGACAGGGTGAGGCGAGGTTGAAGAAATCCTTAACCTACGCAGCATCTTCCCAATCAGGACAGCGAGCAACGGGTCGTCAATGGCGGGCCTATCACGTCCCGGGTCACCCCATGGTACCAAATGATGAGTTCGACGTCCTCCCGAACGAAATGAAGATTCTGCATGAGAACATTCGAGACCTGGAATTAGGACCCGATGAAACTAATGTCTCGTATTACACGGCGAAGGTGCCAGAGGGTTTCCATTTCGTCGAGCAGTATCCCGCGGACAAGTTCTATCTGGACTTTGCGGAGATCTTCGGCATGTTCAACCTTTATCGCCTCGAAGCATCCTTCGTCAGGCTATGGGCGCTTCACCTAACCAGAGAGATCAGACGCCTGAAGATTCTCGATGTTGCAATAGCAGATCCGTATCACATACACGAGAACAACGTTCGCTCCCAACAAGGTAGAGAGATTATGAAAGAATACCTCGTGAGTGCGATGATAGCGCATAAGGGAACGGAATACCTACTCGTGCCCTACAATCCATTGTAAGTCCTTCTCTACTTTGTGCTTTCGTAAAGTTCTCTTACGCTTGTGCACCTAGCCAACTTCGTGGGTTAATATTGGTTTGCTCACATGTGTGCGCAGCGACCACTGGATCCTCTTAGTGCTAATGCCGAAGGAAAGCAAGGCTTATTACTATGATTCCATGAAGAGGGTGAAGAAAGACTACACCCTGCTCAAGAAAGTTCTGGATGATGCTCTCTTCGACTACAAACACAGGGGAGGAGGAGGAACTATGGTAAAAAGAAGTGGTGGTCCACGCTTCAAACACGTGACCGATTTCTGTTGCAGACAGCAGCCGGAGAATAGTGTGACGTGTGGCTACTACGTCTGCTGCCACATGGACGACTTTGTACGGGCGCGGAACACGTTTCGCAAACATGACGACTTACGCAAGTGGAGTAATAACCTCGAGCACAAGCCATATGACTGGAAGCAAGAGTTTGCACGCCTCCAGAATGCGTTTGCGAATATCATCAACAAGGACGTCGTCTCGGATACGGGGCTTTTCTACGCCGGCAATGACCCAAGGGAGGAACACGCCGCTCGCTCAGAGCAGCGAGTTCGCCAAATCCCGACCCAAGACGACGCATTCGCCCACATGCAGCTAGGCCCTAGAGGAGGGAAAAAAGCGTGAAGATAGGCCCTTCGAAACGGAAAAACATTGCATATGTATTGTGTTTGTGGTCGTGTATTCCCGAACTGGTCTACTTTGTACGCTTGTGGACATATTTACGTATTGGCACTTGTTATTTTCGTAATCGGTTTGACATATCTACTTATCGTGTGCGACATCCGAGAGCGCGAGCGAGGTGGCCTTGGAAGCACCGGGCACGTAGGATGCCGACGCAACGAGGCAACGCCGCAAGCGCTATTAGGCCACAGCGGCACGCCCTAGGAGAACGGCGACCGAAGCTCCACAGCGCGCGGGAGTTACACCGGCAAACGGTACCATCGTCCGTGCAAAATTTCCTAGAGACAACATGCTGCCGCGGCAGCAAAAAGGGCCGTTTCTGCTGCCGCGGCAGCACCTTGGCACCTCCTTCCCCACACTACACCCAAGGGGTACACCCCCCTCCAGGACCCCTGCAGTACACAGGGGCTGGAGAGCGCCACAGTTGACGCGATTCTGCCACGGCAGCAAAAAAAATGGCTGTTTTTGCTGCCGCGGCAGCCAAAAGGGGCTGTTTTTGCTGTCGCGGCAGCACCGTGGTTTGGCCTGCTCATAACAGCAGTGACGTGCGGACTGGAGAGCTCGTCACTGCTGTAGATCTTACCAGTGACGGGCAGAAACTATAGCACGTCACTGGTAATTATCTTACCAGTGACGGGCTCTCATACGGGCCCGTCACTGATAAATAGATCACCAGTGACGAGCGGATGGCCCGTCACTGATAACCACTTACCAGTGGCGGATCACCAGTGACGGGCCTGCCCGCTCGTTACTAATGGGCATTTTAGACCCGTCACTGGTGCCCTTTTCTGCAGTAGTGCGCTTTTAAAAATCCGTTGTTTCCAGACAAGTGACATAGTTTCCGTATTCTGTTGGAATGCGACAATGGCAAAGTGTCAGAGAAGTTGCACTTAGATTTTAGCCGCCCAATTAACCAGGGAAACCAGATATGCTTCTTTAATATTTCGTGCTTTTTTTCTCATCAAGCGTGGATGAGTATAACCACTATTATAAATTGAGTAAACCCGAGGAGATGTATGAAACTGAACCCTACTTAACACGAGGGAAATGCAAACTTTTATTCTGAGGCCTTGTGTCGATCAATGTGTAAAAGCGGTTGATTGCAATCCAAATATATTTTTTGTTCGTTTAGAGGTGTTTGGAACGCATGAACATTCCATTCCGCTTGAATTTCTCCCCATTCCTATGCTTTTGGAGGAAAACAAAAAGGAGGCAAAAGATAATAGAAATCTTTCTATGAGAATCACTCGTCACTTCAGCTACTGGAAACTTCATTTATCACAGCAGCCAGAAACTACACGGATATATAACGCTTTCTGTATAGGATATATTCCCTTAGCGGTTTTTCAAATAATGAAAACTTTACTCCCAACCTCTGTATTAACTAAGAATGCAAACGACCAAAAAAATCGAAAAAACAGTTAGCAAATGGCACACCAAAAGAGACATGGCAAACAATTATCATGCTATGTGTAGTCTAAACATGACCAAGCCCCGCCATTGGGACTTCTTAGAGATCCCAGCAGACGGGACTAGCTAGCAGCTACACAAACAAGAGGTAATGAAGGGCACGTCTCTGTGGTGACGCATCCAAGAAGGGCGGTGGCTAGGGTTTCACCCTGGTGTCGTCGGCAGTACGGGGGCACGAGGGGCTCTCTCGTTTCCAATCTAAACACCATATTCAAGTGCTTATGTTTGGGCAGTTCACATAGTTGTTCTTTATGTTCCAAACCTGGCCTAATTAAGTGTTTAATCTCGTTGGGGTATATAATCATCTTTTGGTCCTCTTGAACACACCAGCGCGCGTTACTAGCCTTCCTTTCCTTGGAAAGGCAATGTTTACATCATCAGCACTAATCACAGGCTCACAGCCGGGATTCTGCATTACATCACTAATCACAGGCTCACAGCCGGGATTCTGCATTACATCCTCCTATTCTGAGATTATTATTTTGAGAGTGTCTATTTTTAAGTTGATCGAGAAAATATTATTTCTAGATAGATGATTTTAGACGTTGATTATTTATCTCATGGTTAATTGGATAGTTACATATTTTAGAAATTATATGTAACTTTAAGTCTAGAGATATGCAATTGGACTGTTACACATTTTTATACCTATATTTGTTTTTTTTATAACTGTAGGTTTGGAAGTTTATAACTCGATCCATTTAGAAATAATAATGTTTCCTACGACTGATAAGCAAATTTGTACAATTTTATGACAGCGTGTCCCATATCCTAAAATTAACGCCCTTAATATATTAGCTCGCTGCTAACTGCGACAAAATCGGACCATCTGGAGCCCTAACCCTTCGAGTTCATGGAATCTACCTTTGTCACCATCACTAGGCATTGTATTTTACGCGCACAAAACGCCGAGTGGCACCTTTTTCGCCCTTGGTCACCATCGATGCAGACGCAAGCATACTCATTGAGACATGCAGAATCTATTCTGGTATCCTTGTAGCCACCCCAATGGCCCATGCAGCTGTACACATCTGCCACAATTTATAATTCTCACAAGCACATATCATAGCCTCCTCGCTCCCTCTGCTCGATCCTTATCTTAGTGGTTGTTGCATTCTCGCTATAAATTGAGGCGAAACGTAGCTATGAGTTCTCATCACGGGGACAGAATTAAGCAATATAGTAGCGTTAATTCCTTCTCCGTTAATCTTGGTGCAAGATGAATGCGAGGGTTTTCGGCGGCGGCGGGGAGACGCTGGTGCTCGCGCACGGCTACGGCGGCAGCCGGTTCGTCTGGGACGACGTCATCCCGTCGTTGGCGGAGAGGTTCCGGGTCGTCGTCTTCGACTGGAGCTTCTCCGGCGCCGCGGCTGAAGATGCCGGCGCCGGTGGCGGGCGCCCGGAGCGGCGCTGCTCGTACTACGGCTTCGCCGACGAGCTCGTGGCGCTGATGGACGAGCTGGGGCTGAGGGGGGCGGTGTTCGTCGGGCACTCCATGGCCGGCATGATTGGCTGCATTGCGTCGGTCGCGCGGCCGGAGCTGTTCAGCCACCTCGTGCTGGTTGGAGCGTCACCTAGGTCCGGATCACATCACACTCGATTTCACCTTTTATACACGATAAATATGTGGGTGAAATGATCGTAAGGTTCGTTAAGGTGTCACTGAACTCAGCAGCTCAAGCCGGCCGGGTGAGAGAATGATTAACTAGACAAGTATGCACAATTTAATAGAGGTAAATCCGTAAATGATTAGACAAAAAGTTTAGGTAAGGTATCCTCTTGATCGCAAAAGAAAGTGCTCTGTTCTAGTGTATGACAATGGTTTGAATGATCAAGATCCTCTGAGCCAACTAGGTTACGACGTATAGTTGGAAGGAAAACTAACCCGTAAAATCCATAATCACCTAGAAATTTAAGACAATACCATACGGTCGTCTAAGCTAATTAACCATGGGCGTGTTGCACGTTCGACCAGGTACATCAACGACGACGGCTACGAGGGCGGCTTCGACCGCAGTGAGGTGGACGCCATGCTCGCCGCCATCGAGGCCGACTTCGCGGCGTGGGCGCCGCTATTCGCCGAGGCCGTGGTCGGGGCGGACCACCCCGCCGCCGTCGCCAAGTTCGCCAAGCACCTGGCGCGGATGCGCCCCCCGGCACCGCTCTCCGCGTCATGCGCGCCGTGCTCACCTGCGACGTCCGGGGCGTGCTCCGGGACGTCACGGCGCCGTGCACCATCGTGCACTGCGCCCGGGACGCCGTGGCGCCGCTCGCCGTCGCGCGGTACATGCAGCGCGCGATGGTAGGGTGCGCCGGTGGCGGCGGCGCCGCCGCGACGGTGGTGATCGAGTCCTGCGGCCACTTCCCGCAGCTGACCGCGCCGAAGGAGTTCGTCCGGGTCCTTGAGGCCATCCTGCTCAACCACTGAGCTAAAACTACAGCTAGCCATGGATTTCCATTGCGATGTTGAATGCAAATTTAAAATTTGCGTTGCTTAGTTATTTGCATGCGTGCTTGTAATCACGCGCTAACCGTACGTCATCAGTCCTTATGCTCTTTATATTTGTGTGAGAGGTGAACTCTGCACCGTAAAGAATGCAGTTAGTATTGAAAGTACTAGATCTGTAATGCAAATGCCGAATAAATATATTTGTGTGCTATTTGGAAAGCAAGAAAATTCCTATAATTGCTAGAGAAACGTTTGGATCTCAATTTCTCGTACGGCTGGCCCGTGAGCTGCACGAAGGCGCGCACTACTGCAGAAATGATTTGTCCAGACGGTTCGGAACTCCCAGGTGGGACGGTTTTCCGAACCGTCTGGACGAAACAGTCTGGACAAATCAGATAAGCGGGACGGTTTTTGAGCCGTCTGTACAAATCTATTTTGTACAGACGGTTCCAAACTAGAACCGTCTGCACAAATCAATTTGTACACGGTTCCAAACTAGAGCCGTCTGCACAAATCGATTTGTACAGACGGTTCCAAACCGATTTGTACAGACGGTTCTAGTTTGGAACCGTCTGGACTAATCGATTCTGTGATGTCGTGTTTCAGAAATAAAAATATAACACCTCGCGCCAGGAGCCTCGTCCTTCGGCCGCGTCTCATCCGGCCGTCCACGTGTCCCATCCAACCGCTAGGAATAAATGGCGCAATATGCTTCCAGCGGGATTCGAACCCGCGACCTCGCGTTGCTCAAGCGGTGACGTTGCCAGCTGACCTGAGGGGGACTTCGCGACACATATGGGACGACTTTATTTTTAACTTATCCCTACGACCAAGCGGGACGCCCCTAGTCCAGACGGTTCTAAGCTTGGAACCGTCTGGACAAATAGCACAGACGGTTCCAAGCTTAGAACCGTCTGGACTATTAGATTAACACTATGTGTTTTAGACTCTAAAAATTCAAAGTCCTCAGATTGGGCTCAAACTCTGCCGTTTGGGAGATATATATGTGCTGATCTTGCCCCCAAAATTTCAGCTCTTTTCGTGCAGCCAAACTCCGTGTAGAAGCCCACAAAGTCCTGCCGCGGCAAGAAAAACAGCAAAATCTGCTGCCGCGGCAAGGGGAGTAGCTGAAAAACCCAAGTTTGAGAGGTTTTAGTAAAACGGCCGTAACTTTCTCATACGGAGTCCATTTTGGGTCCACGACCACTCAAATCGAAGCTAACGACGACGCACATCTGAAAATTATACACGTGTATACACCTGTACACATCTTGACCCTCAAAATTCGGCCTCTAAGTAGGACTTTTTGGCTTCGGAAGTTTTTCCGTTACTTTTTCTCATCTTCCGGAGGGCATATCTCCTTCACCCGGACTCCGAATTGGGTGATTCTTGTTTCCCTGGTTAGCTTGAGTCGAGGACTTGCTTTCCACCTTGATCCCAGCTTCTGCCGTGCAAATTCGTTCGGGTGCCATTTTCAAAATCTTCGATTTCGGGCCGGGATTTCCACTAGTCGTTTCGTCGACTTTCTCGGAATTGGCTCAAAATTTCTGGAGACGTAGAGTTTGGCCTCCCGCTCACAGCCGTGAAAACCGTTCGACAATCGGAGCTGCCAAACTCCCTCCCCGACGCTGCCACTTCCTGCCGCGGCAAGGAAATCTGCAGTTTTTGCTGTCGCGGCAGCAGAGATCAACTAGCCTTGCTTCATCCATTTGTACAGACGGTTCCAAGTTTAGAACCGTCTGTACTGTTCACACATTTGTACAGACGGTTCCGAACTTAGAACCGTCTGTACTGTTTGATTTGTACAGACGGTTCCAAGTTTAGAACCGTCTGTACTGTTCACACATTTGAACCGTCTGTACTGTTTGATTTGTACAGACGGTTCTAGTTTGGACCCGTCTGGACTATTTGTACAGACGGTTCCCGTTTAGAGCCGTCTGTACTGTAGCGTCCCGCTTGTTGAGATCATTTGTACAGACGGTTTTCGTTTGGAACCGTCTGGACTACTATTTGTACAGACGGCTTCAAAAAACCGTCTGTACAGGGGCGTCCCGTTAAATGAATTCTGCGACTCAAGGGGCGAACTCTAGCCGCCGCACAAGGGGAACCTGCCCCTGCTCCTCCCTTGCTGCTGCCAATGGCAGTGGGGCCTTTTCTCCTTTTTCTCAGCTGGTGCCCTTCCCTCTCACCTTTGTCGTGGCTATGGATCTGGGCCACTGAATTCGGATGTCCATGGGTGAGTGGCGGCACGACGATATTGCACTAAATAAATCTCCGCGGAACATTACACGTCACCACTTACAGGATTGCAGACCATGACGCGGATTTTTACGAGGTCCACCCAACACATAAAATATAAAATTTTCATTTGAAGTGGTCGTGAAAAAATTTGAAATCTTTATGGACATATAGCATGCCATAACATATATTCATGTAAAGTTTGGTGCAAAAATATAATTATACGTGTCTTGTAAATAAAAATACAAATTGGTACAGCTTCAACTTCAAACATGTACATCAATCCCAAGTTGCGTCATTCTATTATTTTTTATAGGACGTAGATGATCATATTTTCCTATCAAATTTTACAAATGTACGTGTTATAACATAAGACATGTTTACAAAAGATTAAAAAAATTATAGCATTTTAAAATAAAAATATATTTTAAACATCCAGCGGACATCGCCTCAAGGGAGGAATGTGTCCTGGGCGAGGTCACCTAGGGACCGTTTGAACAAACATTAAGGATATTGAAAAGTTTTGGCGTCGGGATAACCAGTTCTGCGGTGGAAATTATGAAGATGCACACATGAGTATATACGCTATTAGAGTTTGTCCACATTTAACTGCATATACAAGTTTAAAAAAATCACATATATATATTATAAGATTTTAGGCACCTATAAATTTTAGTAAAAAATATGATCATTTATGATCTGTGCAAAAACAACAAATGTGTATTGTTTTTTCGATGCTACTATTCACTATTGTATAGTGTCCTCTTTTGTTTTTTTAAGGTTGTAAATGGTTATATTTTTCCACTAAAATTTATAGATATATACTATATCACATAATGTACTTGCATGATGTTTTTATGTTTTTTAAAAAACCTTCAAAGCATGAATTTTGAATTCTTAGGAATAGTGAAATCCGCACTTGTTCCGCTGTACTGTAGTTAAGGATAGATACACCATCAACATTCGGGGCTAATGTAGATTTCGTCCAAAAAAAGGGATAAAAGAATAGGTAGTGACCATTATCAGGAACAGTGCCTCATAATACTCCGTCACCAGGCTACTGATCGTCCTGATTCACATTCTAGACTTAGTTACCGGTGCCGAGCAACCAAAAAGGGATTCACCCACGTCTAAGTGAAATAGGGAAGGGAGAAGGAGGGAAATGGATGAAAAAATAATACTTTCTCTGTCCTAAAATTTATCTTTAACCGAAAATTTATTCAATAATATGTAGGTTATATGATATAAAATTAATATCGTTGGGTTTATATTAAAAAATACTTTCTAATGGTATTGATTTTGTATCATGTAGTACACATATTATTAAATAAATTCTTAGTCAAAAATAAATTTTGAGAAGCATGTCCGTCTTACATTCGTAGATGGAGGGATCGAGTATTTTATTTGGGTGGGTTTCAAGTTTTGATACTAAATATGTGCTAAGCACTGGAGTAAAAACTAAACCTTAGCGTGGCATTTCCTAGTGCTGCTAGAAGTACCAGGACAGGATCGGTACAATTCCTCCTTTAAACGAGCCACAGACGAGAAATTTCCATGTTTCTATAAAATTCTTCTAGGACTAAGGTCTATCAATCATCGCAAAATAGGTATTCCCAGTATCTCAGTGCTCATGAACGGTTGCTGCACATCAAGTCATGAACAAGAAGAATCAATAGAATGACTCAAGAACAGAACAATTTGCAAACAACCACATGAGACAAACCAGGCACGAAATATCCCACATTTACCATGTATTCAACAACGTTCCTGTGATGAACAATTCAGAGCTCACTACACCAAGAATTCCCATATGCGCATCACAAGGCGCCTCCTCAAGTGATAAATACAGCACTCCAAAAAGTTTACTGCGAGTCCACAACGAGAAAGGGGATATCACAAGTTTCATCATCCAAAATTCGGGCAGTAATTCACCGCACAGGTTGCTGGTTGTAATGGTTCTTCTCTTTCTTCTTTGCTGCCACAAGCTTTGCTCTTCTTGTTGCAGCCTCAGATGAGGCGATCTTCGCTGCTGCGTCCATCTCTTTGCTTGACTTCTTTTTCTTCATTGATGCCACCTTCTTTATGAGCTCCTTGACATCCACTGAAGCTGCATCTTCATCAGGTTCTGCACCAGCAGCCCTGTCAACGATGTCATTCTGATCCTGTGTTTCTTTTGCCTCCTTTGGAGACTTGTCTTTCTTAGCTTTCTTCTTCTTTGAGGTCTTGCTCTCTGAAGGTGCAGGCACATCTTTCTTCTTATCTCCATCAGCAGCTTGATCTGCACTTTTCATGTCTGCATAATATGCACAACACGTGAACACGATGCTCGAACTTTTGAAATCACAATCTTCAGGCCTCACAAAAGAAGTTACAAAATTTGAACAAACATACAGACTACCGATACGAACACATATCGAGTGTCGTTCAATTTTCACGGAACATTTTCTTCCGGAATAAATTAGTGGAGAAATAAAGATAACATTTTATAACTTACCATTTGTTTCCTCTTGAGTAGCATTACTTGATTTGTCAGAAATTCCCAACTCAGCCAAAAGAGCATCAAGCTCTTCCAGCCCCTTTTTCTTTAACTCCTTCTTAGAGAGCTGTCTTTCCGTATCTTTAGGCGGTGCAGGAGGAGCTACAGCTTTCTGCGCTGCTGGTTCAGAAGGGACAGCATCTCCTGCTTCATGTTCATCCTCAGCAGCAGCATCAACCTCATCAAGTCTATCATCTTCACTTTCAGTTTCCTGCAGTGCGTGGTAGGCATCTGGAGAGTTAACAATACAGAATATAAAGGGGCAAGGCATACTATATTGTACTTAAAATAATTTGCATTTCTTTAGAGAAATTACTTTGTGTGGGACCACTCAATTTGACCTGGAATAAAGCTAATGCCGCAAAATATGGAGAAAGGAAAACAAAAGTAACAAGCTCAATCGAAGTACTTTCGCTGTACAGTGTCTTCTTGTGATGCTCTAAGCTTCTAAAATCAACATAACAGTTTATACAAGAAAAAACAGTCCAGTTGTGTAGAATTCAACAGAATTAAAACTCCAATGCAGATGCAGGGCACCATTCACAGCAGAAAAACATTGCACACAAGTGGTCCAATGTCATAGCTGAGTGATATTACTTATAACAATAATTGTGTGCAGGTTTTTTCCCACTGTGTTTTCTTTTGTTTAATGGCAGGCAGTAAACTAGCTAGATTTCTAGAGCATCTAAAATGAGAAAAAGGAAGGCCAAATTTGGAAAGAAAAATGGAGGTAGAATCTAAGAATCAATTTGAAGAGATGCTTCTTGTCAATCAAAAAGCCCACGTGCAAAAAAGTACATCTCAGACATATACCGAAAATAGGCAGGTGACAGTAATGTCAGCATCCAAATTTATCCGTAACTTCAACCTGACTGCCCAAGGACATTGACATTGATATTCTTGGATATGGGCCACTAGTAAGTTGCACCAGATTCTCTAAATGGAGTCATGATTCTTCCACTTTATTATTTTCTTTATTGTTTTGCCTGATTCCATACAGGTACACATTAGCCTGCATCACCATGCTGTGGCTTATAATCGAATGAATTTCTATTAATTAGAGCTAGCATGTCTGCACATATCAAACAGCAGTTAAACCAAATTTCCTTATTTGCGATCGTGCATTATAAATTGGGTGTGTATGATGATCGCAAAACATTATAGTAACGGACAAATTGTGTTCAGCCATTGACTTGTTTCCTGAAAGTGCACTGCGTGAAGCTGTGAACAGTATTCATGACGCCACCCAGAGAACATACTAAAATTGGGCCCTGCAGAGCAATTCCTGTCCTAAAATCTCCCAAGGCCACTTCTCCACAGAGCATCATGTCATGCATACACCAAACAGGCATAAAAAGGGGGAAGCCTTTTCATGATGAAGTGCCATTCGATTATTCAGGCACAACACATATATGAACAGGCATAGAAGGAAGAAGGGGAGGCAATCGGGGCGGCGAGAGAAGCGAGGTGGACCTGTTCAAGGGCCGCGTGCTCCTCGTCGTCCTCGCGGCCGGCGTCGTCCTCCTCCTGGGTCCCCCAGAAGGGGCGCGGCGGCGCGGTGGTGGCGAAGTAGTCGTCGTCGTCCTCGACGTCGGCCCATGACTTGGCGGTGAGCGGCGCGGGCGCCCAGAACACCTCCGGCTTCTCCGCCGCCTGCTTCTTCGTCTCCCCCGCCGGCCTCTTCTTCTTCTTGAGCGTCTCGAGCGCCGCGAACACGTTGCCGCTGCCGATCCTCACCTCGTCCGCCCCCCTCCTGCTCCCTCCCCCGGCCATCCTCTCCCTCACCCGCAACAACAACTGAAAGAAAAAAAAATCTGATCTTGCTGCAACACTACCTCGCGTTCGTGGAAACCCCCGATCTGCGGCGAGGACGCGAGATAGAAGCGCACGCGGTCTCGCTTGATTTGGATAGGAGAGAATCAGGCGCGAGAGACCAAGGAGATAAAATGATGGGCTAGGGTTTCGCGGGATTGCGTGCGCGAGGCCGGATTGGATTTTTGCTGCGGGATTTGTTTCGTCTCGTCTGTTGTTGGGTTAGTGGAGAAGAAGAAGAGCGCGGCGGCGTGCGTGGGCTGCCTGCGTGCTAATGTACGCCTCTCGCTGCGGTTCGCTATCTCGCGATGGCAGGTCATAGTACAACTCGTCTCGTATCTGGAGTTGAACCTGGATCTTGCAAACGTACTCACGTGTTCTGGACGTTTGGGCACGGATTCTATCCAACGGTGAACACGTGCAGTGGAGATATGAACCGTTTGGACAGCAGATCGGACGGTAAGGAAATATCCAGTCGGTCACGGCGCAACCAACTGAATGACAACGGCGGTTCTATCTATAGCTATGTCCCTAACAATTCTCACAGTAATAAAAAAGAAAAGAAAAATTCACACCGTCTATTTTCATGGACCCAGATTATAAGAGGTCGCCTTTTTAGAATCATATATGGACAATTTAGAGTCCGCGGGGGTTACTAACAAATCATCATATTTTTCTCCGATTACAATCGGGTCTAATTGTACCCGGTTACAAGACCAATGTGGTTAGACCTGGAATTGACGTCGACAAGAGTTCAACTTTTTGTTTTTGTTTTGGTGGGACGTGAGTTTAAATCAGTTCTTCAGATTACGTGCATTCTTTCGTAACCTTATTACGCGGAGATCGTGTGCGGTTGTGCCAGCCAATTCACGAGGATAGTACGATCAAATCAAATCAAATAAAGGGTCCTTAGATTATATCTTTTCTATATATTAAATATAAGTTGCTGGTGATAGTAATGTCAAGTCTTCTATGGAGGTATCATATTCTCTTTTCCTACAAATAGAATACTTTATTTTCGTGGTATCTTAAGAAATCAATAAAAATTATGGTATCTCAACAAACAAAATCTCCAACCTTCTCCTCCCAAATAAACTCCCTGAATCTCTCAAGTCGCAGCCTCCCTCCCCTGTCCATTGGTTTCCTCCTGCCCTCTCCCCTCCCACCTAGGCGACAAACCCTAGCATAGCCGCTGCTACTCTATGCATCCTCCTTCCTTAGCGAGATGGGCTCTTCTCCGGTGACCTGAAATCTCTATCGTGGGCCTCCTCCTCTCCCTGGCGTTCATCCATGTATTTTTTTTTGTTGTTGCATCTTTGTGGTCCATGGAGGTTAGAAGATTGAAATTTGTTTTTTTCTAGCTCGTAAATGGAGAGTAGAGATGAAAGGAGTTGCAGTCTAAAATAAGAGCAATGCCATTTTGGACACGTGGATCTGGTCTTCAGGACGTTGGATTTGGTAATTTGCTCTTCATTTTTCTAATTTCACAATAATAATTTGTGAGATCTCGTGAGTATGATGTATACCAATGAACTTTGTCAACATCCTCTTGCATTCTCATGTGTGAGTGCACGTCATGCTGATTAATTTTCTTTTATGCTGACCCACGATGCTTGATTTAATCTTAATGGTTCTTGATGTCATCCTAATGTCCCTTCCTAATTGTTGTGCTTTGGATAATAGGTGCTTATTATTTTTTATCCTTCTATGGCTAAAATGTTGGAAATATGCCCTAGAGGCAATAAATAAAGTTGTTATTTGTCATATTTCAAGTTCATGATAAAGTTTATTCTCCATGCTATAATTGTATTAATTGGAAACATTATTACTTGTGTGGTTATATAAACAACACCGTGTCCCTAGTGATCCTCTAACACTAGCTTGTTGATTAATTGATGGTTAAGGTTTTCTAACCATGAACATGAGTTGTTAATTAATAACAAGGTCATATCATTAGGAGAATGATGTGATGGATAGACCCAAGTTGAGCGTAGCAATTTGATCGTGTCACTAAGTTTTATTTGCTTCAGCTATCATATGTTAAATGTTCTAGTCCTTCGACCATGAGATAATGCCACTCCCTAGTACCGGAAGAATGCTTTGAGGGCATCAACCATCACGCCGTAACAGGGTGATCATAAAGGTGTCTTTCAGGTATCTCAGAAAGTACTTATTGGGTTGCATGTATCAAGAGTGGGATTTGTCCATCCACGTGACGGAGAGATATTCTCTGGGCCCACTCGGTAATGCACATTCGATATCGCTTGCAAGCAAGGGACTAAGGAGTTAGTCACAGAGGATGTTGTATTACGGAACGAGTAAAGAGTACTTACCAGGAAACGAGATTGAACTAGGTATGGTGATACCGACGATCAAATCTCAGGCAAGTAAAATATCGTGAGACAAAGGAATGGAACATTCGACATCGTGGTTCAACCGATAAATGATATTCGTTGAATATGTGGGAATCAATATGGACATCCATGGTCCCGCTATTGATTATTGATCGGAGAGGTGTCTCGATCATGTCCGCATATTCCCGAACCCGTAGGGTCACACACTTAAGGTTCGTTGATGCTAGGGTAGAGAATGAGATATTAATATGGTGAGACCAAAATTTTGTTCGGAGTCTCAGATGGGATCCAGGACGTCACGAGGAGCTCCGGAATGGTCCGGAGATACAATTTCATATATGGGAAAGTATTTTTAGGGTTTCGGAAAGGTTCGGGATTTTTCCGGCAGAGTTCCGGAGAAGTTCTAGAAGGTTCCGGAGGGTTCTAAAGTAGGGCCCACTTATCCCGGAGGGGTCCACATGGACCAAGGGTATTGCATGAACAGTACACACGTGAATAGTGTCACGTGAACAGTAACCCCCCCTTCCTAGATGGATAAGATCGATATCCCTTAAAAATAGGAGAGATAAGATAAAGGAAAAAGGGGAACTTGGGAGGCAAGTTACTGTTCACGTACTGTTCACGTGAACAGTACCGAGCCTATATAAAGGGGGGAGGGCTGGGCGCAGCCCCCCTTGAACCCTAGCCGCCAGCCCCTCCCTCTCTCCCATCTACTCCTCTCCCGCAGCTGCTTAGGTGAAGCCCTGCAGGAATTTCTCCACCACATCCACCACCACACCGTCGTGCTACTGGAGATCTCATCTACCTCTCCACCTCACCTTGCTGGATCAAGAAGGAGGAGACGTCATCGAGCCGTACGTGTGCACATCTCGGAGGTGCCGCTCGTTGCGGTGCTTGATCGGATTGGAACACGAGAAGATCCCTCTCGCGGCTGGGAGGTATAACCTAGCTGCGGGAGGCTGCGGGCTTCATCGACAACGGTCAAATTCTCCGCTGCGTTGACGTGTTCGTCGAGGGTATGTAAATATGATCTGTCTCTCGTTGCAAGCTTCTTCTAGATTGGATCTTAGTTTTCTAGATTGGATCTAGGTTTTCGTTTGCATCTCGTAGAAATTTTTTTGTTTTCTATGCTACGAATCCCATCATAAAATTGTATTTATTTTTTACAATGGCCCATGAGCTAGTTATGTCACCATCGCTCTAGCTGCGGTTTTACTCATGGATGCCAAGCCGTCAAGGGGAGGACTGAGTACATGTCACGGACCCGGAATCCACATATGATTAGGGGAATGCGAAGTCGCCAAGGACCGAAGGACTCGTTAACCTGGTGGCACGGTACCTGCGCCGTACGCACCAAGGCGAAACGATCCGACACCCGCTACGTGCGAGCCGGCCGGAAGCGACCAATCTTCCCCAAACCACATATAGATCCTAGATACCGGTGAAGGGGTAAGACCGCGTGATAAGTCTGCGCTCCGCGATAGTCATAGGAGGACTAGAGCCCGGGATATGCATCCCCTCAACCTAACCTAGCCACGAGGTGCGACTCTGGGAGGATCCAGCTCTGCTCTGCCGTCAGCACGAGGCGTGACGGTCGTAGGAGGCTAAGCGAGTACGGGACGAATCCCCTGGATCGACTCAACCAAAGCCACCTAGGACTAGAGGTTCGCTCACCTCTGCCATCACGAAACGCAATCACAGCACGCAATAATACCGCTGCACAGTTGTCCACATACTTCATCACATACACGCATTGTACATGGACAACCGCAAGTAACAACTTGGACTACCACAGCACAAATTCTACTAAAGAAAGACTTATAGAATACATATTTATACACATAGCGACTCGGAAGTCGATCACAATATACATTATTACAACCAGCAGCGGAAGGAAAACGGAAAAAAGCCCGAGATGGTGGGGGAAACCACCTCCAAACAGCTCGCAACAAAGTTCCCGAGGAAATCGAAAACCTAGAGTGGTAAATCCAAGCAGCGACGTCAACTTCAATTGCTCCAAGAACCTGCCTAGGATAAACCTAGGTGAGTACAACCACCGTACTCGCAAGACATTGCTTATTGATTAATTAAAACATGGTATTAATCAAGTTGGACAAGTGATAAAGGTTCGCATTTCATAACAAGTTCAAGTTACATACTGGAGATGAAATGAACATAAACTACACAATTTAATCTCACATTGTAGCAAGAGCATAGCAATGATAAACACATGACGATAAAAGTAACTTACGAGCATACACACAAAGGTAACAATACGAATGTCATCATTTCCAATTTATTTGGGTAGCCCACACCCATTTAAAAATCTCAATCTTTCTCACGGCAACACATGCCTCAAACTCCAACTCATGGCAACACATGCCTAAAACTCCAACTCATGGCAACACATGCCTAACCGTCACCAACGAGCCGACAACCTCGGATATAAAGAGCGCAACCCTGGTGGAGTTCACACTACTCCCCCCAGTCTCTGAGACTTACCTCAACTATATCGTAGTTTCGTTTCGTTGGTGACCTACGCGTTCTCCCTCGGGTCTCCACGGACGACTCAGCCACCTCGGGTATAAGGAGTGCAACCCTGCTGGAGGTTGTGAGGCTCCACGCAGTCTCTGAGACTTATCCCCAATATACCGTAGTGCTGGCCTCGGTAACACCCTCGGTTCTCATCTTCACCGCCGACTCAACCACCTCGGGCATAAGGAGTGCAACCCTGGTGGAGTTCACAAGGCTCCCACCAGTCTCTGAGACTTATCCCCAATATACCGTAGTGTTGGCCTCGGTACACCTTCGGTTCTCATCGACGTGTGGTAAGGGTGGTGTATGTGGGAGTCACCTCAGACTGGGGCGCACAAACACAATCTCAATAATCTCAATAATCTCATTAGCCACCAGTTTTATCCCACATACATGTCCCCTCGGCGCTCACATCTCACTTTATTAGGTTCAAGTTAAAAGGGCATCAGGTTAAAGTATCAACCTTAGCTACTGCATAATAGCACGGCCTACACATACTAATGAAGTATCCAGCACAGATCAAGCGATCATTCACACAAACATACCACACCAAACAGGGATTAACACACAGTGTAATAATTAATCAACAAGCAATGGAGCTTGCCTGGTTGCCTGGGGAAGAGGATTCTGCGTGAAAACTCCAGAACACTCGAAACGCTTGTAAGAAGCAAATGACCTCCAAAAAAAGAAAAGCAACCCTAAGAAGCTAATTCGAAAATGACGAAGATGCATGGATGCAATT
The DNA here is from genome assembly GCA_019208055.1 of Stipa capillata. NCBI lineage: Eukaryota > Viridiplantae > Streptophyta > Magnoliopsida > Poales > Poaceae > Stipa > Stipa capillata. Next base: position 19,154 of record JAGXJF010002665.1, read on the forward strand.
GACCTGGATGCATTGGACTGACAAAGTTCAATTAGTTGTTTGGAGACTGATTGGCTAGGAAGGAACTATCGATTAACTAATTGACTAAATGTACTGACAAAAAGGGGTCGCATGTAAGGGACACGAGTTAATGCATATAATTTACGGTTTGTCTAAGCATAAGGTTCCATGTTTGAACTACGGAGTATGCAAAATTGATTAGGTGATTAGCCGGTAGCCAGTATAGAGCATCAATTATATTCATCACCACCAACATGTATTATAAAGTAATTAGCTCGTTTGATGTCTTGAGCTCAAAGGTTATTAGCCGACATATGTAACTATCTGGAAGGTATATATATATATATATATATATATATATCTTTATGAGGTGATTAATTAGTGAACAAGCATTGGTTTAGCAGTGATGCTAATTATTCAAACAAGTTGTACCAGTCGGCCATACATCTAAATGGTGCACCAATTAAACTATTTAGTTATATTACGCGAGCTTTAGATATTAAACCTAGTCGTAAGCTAGCAGGAAATTCAAGTAGCATCTATTCTTTCCCGGATTGACAACCTGACACATGTATATAGGTATGACTTTAGATGTAGCATCCATTCTCTTCAGTTTTATCACATATAAACATACCGAGCATTTGAATCACAATGCTGATCATTCATGCATCATCTCGTAGTGTATTTCATAGGATTGATTTTATCTAGTTACCAACTCACATGCGTGATTAGCTGCTATCATCCTTTTAACAGCCATTTAGTTAACAGCAAGACTTGGTTAGCAGATGCTTATATCCTAATCTTAAACAACTAATGCCTTAGCTGACGGATTCACTACTGCAGCAAGTAAACGAGGCTCAAGGTCTGACTTCATCTGACATATCTTCAACAAGTTTATTAATTGTGCTGTTAACAATTGATTTACATGGGCAATGAAGTGACTATTCTTATTAGTATTGGGCATATACATGTACGATTCAACCTCAGCTAACGAGAGACTAATCGAGCACCATAAGAATAATCTAGAATCAGATGTTGTGTCTGTTCTACTACTAGGGATGCATATAGCAATATTGAGAAACTATATGAATCACATGGTGTCTTGTCTTTCCATTTCACCTTCTGCCACATATGAAGAACATGGTAGCATCTGTTCTTGCTGATTAAAAGATCACCAACATGCATAATACTCAACCTAAATCGATGTGTCACAAGGAACGGTTCAACTTGTCCAATGGCGAGCTCGTGAGGTCGGCAGGAAGCAAAAAGAGAAGGGGGGTGGAGGTGGAAGAAAGCGAGCAGGCCTACCCCGTCGGTGGCGGTGGGGAGCTCCGGGAGGACAGCGGTCGGCGCAAGGGAACTTCGGGAACCCGGCGTCTTGAACAGCTGGAAGGGGAGCGGCGGCCTCAGAGCTAGCGTCGAAGAAGCGGCGCGGTCATGGGGCAGCCGGGGCAGTGGCTCACCGGCCACTGCCGCGAGCTGCGGTGGCGCGCGACGGGGAGCAGCACGGCCAGTAGCGGCGCGGAGGTGCTCCACCCGACGGCGTGGTGCCCTCGAGGGGAAAGGAGGCAGAGGCGGTTGGGCCGAGCGCCTTGGGGGCGGGCCGGCGGCGCAGCTGGGGGCGGCGCGGCGCTCCGAGGAAGAAGGCGCGGCACGGGGAGCGGCAAGGAGCCTTCGGCGGCAGGGGATGGAGGCGCTGGCCGGCGGCGGTGGCGAGGCCAGCCGAGCAGGGGAGGGGCAGCGGCGCTTGAAGGGGAGGCGCGGTGGCCGGCGGGGCGAAGGGCGGCCAACCAGAGCCGGGCGCAGAGCAAAAAGGGGCGGCGCAGGCGGAGGGCGGACGGCGGCGCGGTGGGAGCAGGCGACCACGGGGGACGCGGCGGGTGATGGGGGTAGAGGGGAGCGGCGGCGGCGCACCAGGGAGGAGGAGGTGGTGGCCGGTGCAGCTAGGGGCTTGGGAGGCCGGCGCGGATGGCGGGGCGAGCGGCGCGGCCGCGGGGAGCCGGCTTGGGTGGCGGCGGGAGTAGGGCGGCGGCAGGAGAGGAGATGGGGGAGAGAGGCGGGGAGAGGAGCTGCTCGTAGGGTGGTTCTTTGGAGAAATCAGTAGAGGCAAGAAAATTTGGGGAAGAAGGAGCTTTGGAGCACTCGGTTTTGAGGAAAAGCAAATAGCAGGGGAGAAGGCAGGGCTTGCTACTGCACGTGGAGAAGAGGGACTGCTGTGCTGGCCAGGTGAAGAAAATGGCTGCAACAGTTGGAGAAAGGGAAGAAAAAGATCTGCTAAGGGGGGGGGACCCACGGGACAGGTGAGGTTTTCTCCTTTTCATTTCATTTTGATTTTCTTGCTGTTTTAGAAATAGAGTTAAGAATAAAGTTTGAGCCCAATCTCAATTTGGAATTGTTTGGAACTTGTTTATCACATATATGATTTCCCAGGGTCTTATTGGAGTGAAGAACGGATGGTTGACTATTATGTCAGCGTATCTACACTATAGTCCAATTTGGCAATTCAATCTAGGACTACATAAAGATTTTTAATCTTCGCTTAAAAAGGAAGAAGCATTAGGGTTAATTGTGCATCTTAACTTCGTTGGCTCAAGGAACTTGAGTGAGGTTCCTCAGATGTATATAGAACTTGAGAAAATTAGGAGGGTTATGATTTGGTGAAGTTGATTACGCCAATTTAATTGAGGTTGTTTTTGCGTCGTATCTTCCCAAGATTTCTGAGCTAAGCCAAATTTTAAACGGCCTAGACGCATGCATGTATGAGAGAAAACCGATTTATTCACGATGATCCACACTGATCTCATGTCTTAAGATTTGGTCGCTACAAAACCTACCCCCCTTAAAGAATCTCGTCCCGAGATTCCTACAGTAAAGAAGAGAAGACAAGGTATTCCCCTTGCAGCAAGACTTTAACGAGATACCAAGCTGTCGATAGTGGGAAAGCAGAATCACTTATCGACTTTTACACTAGTTCTAGAAAGGAGAAAACCAGGTTAGATCATCATTCTACG
>JAGXJF010002666.1:0-24248 GCA_019208055.1 Stipa capillata
GAAGTAAGTTTTATTAGCCTCCTATTCACCCCCTTCTAGTCGGCACCTTCGGTCCTTTCAGCTTGGTAGAGTGCGGCGGGAAGCTCGGTGGTGTTGAGGACGTCGGAGGCAGCGACAGCAAGGTGGCCCGATGGGGAGGCAGCGAGCCTTCAGTGGTGAGCTCAGGCTTGGTGTCGACGTTGGCGAGGACGGGGACGAGCGGTGCTTGGGTTGAGAGGATGTCGGGGCGGAGAAGACGGCGGTGCCGCAGCCCCGTCGGTTACGGCGGTGAGACACCGATGTGGGGAAGCTGCGGGAAGTCGGGGCCGGCGGCTTGGAGTAGCTGGCGTTGAGGCGGAGATGCCGATGAGGGGGTGGCGGCATGCTCGGGTGGAGGCAGAGCACTAGGGAGTATCACGGAGCAGGGGAGCATGCGATTGACCGCGGCAGAGGAGTGGGGGGCTACGGGCAGGCCACCGGCGGGCGGCGGAGGCTGTCGGCGGTGGCTATGCAGCTGGGGGCGGAGCGGGCGCAGTGGCGCACCGGCGGCAGATGCAGAGCCACCGGTGGGTGTGGGGTGCTATGGTGGGAGAAATCAGAGGAGCAAGGAATTGGGGGCGGTGGCTGTCTCGGTTAGTCCGAGTAGTGAGAGGCGGCGCCGGCGTGTTTGGGGACGGACGCACGTCCAGCGGCGTGGCAGGGTGGATGGCGGAGAAATTGGGCTTAGGCCCAAGGAGCAAAGCGGGGAGGATCTGGGCCAGGGCGGCCCAGTACGAGGAGAGGGACTTTTCTTTTAATCTTTCTGTTTAATTTATTTATAGTTTAAAAATTGTAAAGAAACAGTGATTCAAAAGAGCTTCTCAAGATTTAGAAAAATTTATATAAACCTGTAGGTTACCTACAACTCATCCACATTTTTGTGTAAGTTGAAGTAATCTCATTTGAGCTATAATTTTGATTTTGGGGCATGTCGGAGTATTATTCCGGCAATACTGAATATGGGGCGGCGTGAGCATAGCAAATCAGGATGTGTGCACACGGGAGACAGGATTTAGACAGGTTCAGGCCCTCACGGAGAGGTAATACCCTACGTCCTGTGTTTGGCGAGTCGTATTGCTTGTATCCCGCGTGAGGGTATGTGTTTATGCCTATGATCAGATGATCTGAGAGCTCTATCTTTTGTCTACCTATTCGGGGATCCCTACCCAGCCTTATATAGGCGGCCGGGATAGAGTTACAAGAGCCCGGATCGGCTTACAGATATGTTTCCTAATCGGTTACAACTACCACCCGGGATTTCGGGCAGGTACGTGTCCATGTCTTATACTCCAAGTCGATGATGCGCCCCCGTGTTGTAGTCGGACCCCGAGTAGTCAGCCTGGGCCCACACTATGCCCGGATGGCTAGTTTTATCCTCCTTGACGATACCCGGGTGCTATGTCATCGTCAGTAGCCCCCAAGCCTTCGGCCGACTAGGATAGTCGGGTGGAGGCTCCTTTGTCTTCTGTAGTATTCGCTTTGGAGGCACGAACAGTGCACCCAGAGGGTGTAGCCCCCGAGCCTTTGGCCGACTAGAATAATCGGGCGGAGGCTCCTTTGCTTTATTGTAGATTTCACTCTGGGGGCACGAACAGTGCACCCAGAGGGTGTAGCCCCCGAGCCTCTACTCGGTTCGAGGAACCGAGTGGAGGGTCTTGATGATTTTCCCGCCTTCGACCGACTCGACCAGCGCAAGACCGAGTGCTCGGCAGCTTGAGGTGGAGAAAGCCGCCACCGAGCCCTCTCTGAAGAGAACTCAGGACACCGCCGCTGGTAAGCCCCGGACTCATGTCTGCTCAATCGGATCCTACCGAGTAACTTTGCTGCCGACATTACCGATGAAGAGGTCCCCGTGCTGATGGAGAAAACCCAGTCGGCGGATACCAGTGCTGACAGCGTTGTCCTGAAAAAGTAGGGAGAAAACACATGAACCGTTCCATATACATATGAAGTACTCGGGAAGGCCGAGTGTAACTTGCTTATGCATGTTTTGGTTAACTTATTCTGTGTTTATTGATCTCTTCTTCCGTAAAAACTCGTTCATGTGTAAGTTAGCCATTTGTGTGTGTGCTCTTGCCGACCCGTCATATCCCCCATTGCGTTGAGATTAGCCGTGGGCTGTTTCCCGTGTAGCGCAGGGTTGTGGCGTAGACCGGCGATCGAAGACGAAGAGTTAACGCCGGGCTATTTACATAGTACTAAAATAATTGTTTGAAAGAGAGGGGCCCGAGTGCGCTTAGGCGCACCCAGTGTGGTGTAGCCCCCCGAGTGTCCACTATGCGTAGCCGTAAGCGTGCATAGCAGGCCAGTCGGGAAACCCAAAAAGTTACTCAGATGGAGCAAGGAAATTTTTATTCATTTAAAGTATGAAAGTACAAAGTTTAAGCATAGAAGCAACTTATCTGTTCAATGTTTCAGGCGTTGGCGTTTATCCTTCAGTCGGTAAGCCCCCGGGCGTAGTTGGGTGGCAACATACGGCGCATCCGCATCCGCCATGAAGTCCTCCCGAGAAGGATGATGGCCTCCCGAACTCTCGAAGCCGTCCGAGTCGTAATCGACGACGGGTAGAAGGGACTCGATCATACCGACTAGTCGGGATCCCTGCTCGACGGGTGAAAACCCATGCCCGAGCAGTAGATCCGTCTTTCGCGTGACCTCGTCCTTGGAGATGGCCACCGAAGTCATCCACTCCAACGAGAGTCCGAGTGGGAAGGCGGTGAAGCCTCCGCTGACTGGCTGGAAGCCGAGTCGCAGAGGTGAAGCTTGCCGAAGCCACTGACTCGAACGAGAGTCCAGGTGAGAAAGGTGATGAAGCCTCTGCCGATTGGCCGGGCGCTGAGTCGTAGAGGTGGAGTTTGCCGAGCTTGTCGACGATGAAGTCGAGTTTTCCGAGTCGGAAAACCTGTCCAGGATCGGCGACGGAGTCCTGGGGGGCCAAAACTCATGGCCCGACCTGAAGCGAAGTCGCCGTTGCCGAAGAAGAAAACCCGTCTAGATCTGTTCAGATGGATCTACGCGCACAGCCCCTACCTGGCGCGCCAACTGTCGGAGAAGAAATCCGTCTGGATCTGTTAAGATGGATCTACGCGCACAGCCCCTACCTGGCGCGCCAACTGTCGGAGTATTATTCCGGCAATACTGAATATGGGGCGGCGTGAGCATAGCAAATCAGGATGGGTGCATACGGGAGACAGGATTTAGACAGGTTCAGGCCCTCACAGAGAGGTAATACCCTACGTCCTGTGTTTGGCGAGTCGTATTGCTTGTATTCCGCGTGAGGGTATGTGTCTATGCCTATGATCAGATGATCTTAGAGCTCTATCTTTTGTCTACCTATCCGGGGATCCCTACCCGGCCTTATATAGGCGGTCGGGATATAGTTATAAGAGCCTGGATCGGCTTACAGATATGTTTCCTAATCGGTTACAACTACCATCCGGGATTCCGGGCAGGTACGTGTCCATGTCTTATACTCCAAATCGATGATGCGCCCCCATGTTGTAGTCGGACCCCGAGTAGTCGGCCTGGCCCACACTATGCCCGGATGGCCAGTTTTATCCTCCTTGACGATATCCGAGTGCTATGTCATCGTCAGGACAAAAAAAATCTAGAGCTAATTTTAGGACTAGACTAGACTTAACTGGATCCCAGACCCCAGTCCACAAATCATATCTAAATCTGGTTAAGCCAGCAACTGTTTGATATGGTGCAGGTTAGGTCAAACGAGCTACAATCTTATGTATCACGGTAGGTTTTGATTAGCTCTCGAAAATTAGAACGAGGTGTAATCATATCAGAAGTTCTCAACTAAGAGAGTTCATAGATGTTAAGAGTAGCAAATTAATTCCATCGACTCATTTCAAATATGTCCAAGTGTAAATATTTTACAAAGTCTTTGGTTCGAATATGCAAATTCCAATGTACTTCAAATTGTTGGAGAGATTTATGAGATGTTTAAAACTTTTAAAGATTACTGGACATAAATTTTGGTGATATTGGTTTCTCAGTTCCACTTTAAAATTGATCCTAAAGCACAAGCTAAGGTTTTTTAATCAAGGTCATTTTTGAACTATCTATATGCATGCATGAAAGTGAAAGAAATCATTTTTTTTGTTCACGTTGATCTACCCTGATCTCGTGTACTAAGAATGGGGTCATTACATTCAAAATAAAAAACCCGACCTTTTTTTGATTTTGAAATTTTGGAAAAGGGAATTAAGATGAAATTTTAGAAAAAAAATGGAACTTTCATAATGCTTGCAAATTTTCTAAATCAATTTTTTCCAAGATTTTGGTTTTGCTTTTGTTAGAAATAAAAATGATTTTAATTTCCAATTTTTAAAATAAGGTGAAATTTTTTAGATATTTTAGTTTTGACATTTTTGGTATTTCTTTTGGAAAGTTTGAGTTTTCAAAAATCTAACTTTTTGTTTTCTAGCTTTTAGATGATGAGGCGGGAGACATAGGTGCCACGTCGTCTAAAGCCACTTTGGACTGTCAAAACCATTTTAAAATGGTATTAGTGGGATATTATATCCAATTTTGAGAGTTAAGAGTTATATTTGTTTGGTTTTAAAATTTAGAGAAATAAATCTATGACTCGCGTGAATTGGCAAATCGATAATGTTACATAAATAACAAATGGGGTCAACTGACAGGTCAAATCTCCAACAGCACGGCAAGTAGTGTGGGCCTTCATGGATAAAATATATCTGGCAAATCATACAAGCCACTTGCATCTACCATTGATCACCGAGGCCTTTGCCATTACCTGCTCAACAATGTCCATCACCACCCTCTCCGCCCTGGGAGAACCAAAAAACCACCTCATTGGCATTCTGGCTCGAAAAGATAGCCCCTTCTTTATGCATCCGTTAGACTTTTGTCTCTCATTATAATTTTTCATATTAATAAGATATCTGTGAGTTGCTATGAAACAATGAAGATATATTTAAACATTGACCAAAGTGTTTAAGACTTTGATCATGTCACAACAAATATCGACATCTTGTTCCTGCTTCCTCCCACACCAATGAACGATCTGCACCCTTCCCGCTATTTTCCTCCTTCATTGCATGCCACCTTCTCCACAGCCATCCTATGAGAAGATAAGGCGTTGTCTTCTTCCTCATCTCATCCCTATTCATCCACTATCCTCTCAGCTCTGCCTTTGTCTTCCCTACCACTACACTATCAGTTCACTACATCGTTAGGTGTGCGATTTCTTCAAATCTAGTAAGTGTTCGTCTCTAGCTACGGATGGCGACATATTAAAACACCTCACCTTAGTACAGACAATAAAGAAAAGACACGTAACAATTACAACAGGAAGACATCACGAAAGCGAAAAAGGAATAGAAAATGCTATAACTATATTTACCTAAGTGCAAACTACCAAGCAGTGCTAGGTAAATTCTGTCACTGATGGTGTACTTTCTAGCACAAAGCAAAATGTTCTTGCAAAATTTGGACATTTGTAAACATTTCCATATGCAACGGTCTTTTGCATGGAAGGGGATCCTAAATACCACCAAGATTCGATTGGATGAAGACCTATAGAGCATGTTCAATGCTCCATGCTAGACAGCTGCCCCAGCTCGGGAAGTCAGCTAAACCTTAGCTTAGCTCAACCTACTACTTGCAAAGTGAAGTGGGTGCTTGCATAGGAACACACCTCCTCTCTGACAAAAGCATCGTGCAAAGGGAAAAGGGAGAGAGAGGAAGAAAAGAAAGAAGAAGATGAGCATATAAAGCGGCTCCATGGCAAGGAGAGCTCCACCTCATGCTCCAGACAACGTTGCTCTAAGCTTCACCTCATCAGATCTGTCCCTCCATGAGCACGGTAGCACCGGATCTGGCCAACCCCGAGCGCTGGGGGGCGTCAGTTCCAGCCACCATGAATGCGATGGTGGCGAATCCAGCTACCTATGAGCTCTTCCTGTAGTTCACCACTCTAGTTATTGTGCTCTTCCTCCATTTCCCTTCCCTTTCCCCATGCAACCCCTCATTGAGCCCTCTCCACAGAACACACCTCCATGGCTCTCTTTTGTGGTTCCCACCGTAGCACACCACATCAAAGGAATTATTCTTCTCTCATAGTCCTCCACTCCTCCTCTTCCTCCTCCTCCGCTCTACTAGGTAACCTCCATGAAGGATCGAGACAACAGCTAGAGGGGGCTGAATAGGCCACTACAAATTTTAATCAACTTTTCTGCCTTAACAAGATAATTGCGGATGCAAGCTAGAGCGAGGCAATCCTAAATGATGTTAGCAACAACAAGGATTACACTAAACAAATAACAATCTTGAAAGAAAATAAAGGGAGTGGAACGAATAAATCATAGGGAGACGAGACGTGATGATGTTGTTTCCAACGTTTGAATCCTTGAGGGGATCCTACGGCTTTGTTGAGGTGCTCAGTCACACTTGAGCCAGGCCTCTTTCAACCCTTTTCCTCCCGAGGTTGCAAAAAACACTCATCGGCTTCCATGTGTATTTCTTCCCTCTCACCTGCCAAATCCAGCCTTCACAATCCATGTCACAGCTCACCACACAAGTTGGGAGCCCGTGAGCAACTCCTAACCGTCTATCAGTCCTCAACCTCCAAGAGTAATAAATGCACGCGAAGAAGCTTAGAGGTGAACCCTAGTGTTAAAGAATCAAACTTTTTCTCTCTAGCACTCAACCCTTTTGCTCAAATCTCTCTCTCAGATGTGGAAGCTCTTGCTTCGGAGAGGAGAGGGACTTTGCTCTTAGGTGGGCAGGAAAACAAGTGAGCAAAGGGGTTTCTAGCTATTAGAAGAGTTGTTAGAGTCGAAGAGTGAAGGATTCTCACTAACTAGCCGTTGGACACTTTCCAGTGCACATTAGAACTTCCGATCCCCTGATCGGAATTTCTGATATTTTCAAATCCAACGAATGCAATCCACATCCCACACATAGACCTGCCAAAATACACACATCGGAACATCCAATTCAACAATCAGAACATCTATTGGTTCTTATAGAGCGAGCAGGGTTTGGTATAACTGGAAATTCTGGTTGATCGAAACTTTGATATCTAAATTGGAACTTGTGATTAACCCTAACCAGAGAACCAGAGAGCTTAGGGTTTCAAAAAATTAGACCCTCCAATCGGGATCGGAACTTCCGATTAGGAGATGATTTAGTTGGTCATCTTCAAATTTTATAAGACCTTCCGCTGCTGTTTTTAGGTTAGTTTTTGATGTAAACGACTTCTAAGTCGTGATGTGTGGATGACAAGTACTAATCCCAGGTATGAGAGATGTTTATTATCTTGTAAGCATTTTTCTAGTAGAGTTTTGTTGTGATACTTGAGTTGTTAATGTGGCTTCCCATATACCATACATTTATGGTTTGAATTGTATTGGTTAGCCGTGAAGAGTTATGGTTGTTCTTTCTTTTACTAAGTGCGACAAGTTTGGTTGAGTGACCCACTAGCTGAAATGTTGTGCCAACTAGGCAGGATGTGGGTTGATCATACCGGGCTTTCGAGTAACCCACTAGCCTTATGGCTAGGTTAGGGTGAGGGTATGAGCGTCGGGCTCCTCCAATCTTGTGATGCTCAGTGGACTTGAGAACGGCTTTAAATCTTCAGACTATGGAACTACATGTGGTTTATGTAATATTGTTCACTTTGGACTGGCTTGACCAACGGTGAAAGCATACGACGTGTGGTAATCGTATGATGCATTGGTCCGGTGTCAGAACACTCAACTTTGGGTACATACAGCGCAGGTATCATGTCACCAGGTTGGGTGGTTGCTCGATCTTTGGTGACAAGTCGTTCCTTAAGTCATATGTAATTCCGAGGCCCTGATATATTATTTCTCATCATATATTCTACAATCAAGAATGTAGATTGAAATATCAGTTCTTGAAGAATTAAGCTTGCATCGAAACTAGCTTATATATGTGCATAATTTAGGGAGCAATCCCTGAATCTGAACTTAACAATAATACCAGAATGATATTGTCATGATGAACATTATGAGAAATATCAGCGATTGTATCAACTAAAGATTAATCAAACTCAAATAGTTGTATTCTTTTTTTACTTTGATAAGTTTTCAAGGAGGTTTCTCATCAATAAGGTTTTTAATGAGACAACTATTGTAATATATATAGCACTTTGTCCAAAACTTTCCATTAGGTTCTTCGGAATTTTAACACGATAATTTTTCAAGGGTGAGTGTTGTGAAACCGGGCCTTCCTATGTGGACCGGCTGGTGCGTCGTTCCCCCTAGAGGCCCATGTGGGTACTTATCGAAACCTAGCAGTCAGTCAGAGATGGTCTATAAATAAGAAGTGATGGTTGTTTATTGACGTAGTTGGAGACTTTATACTCATAAGACTCAACCTAATAAAAAAAAACCACATCTATATTTTTGTGTCAATCCACCATCTTTCATATGTGTTATTGTCTAATCTATTATTTATCACAGCCGTCGGATCGCTCTTCACAATGTTGGTTTTGCACCCTAGCTGATCTCGTACTTCCCCACAGGCTACCTCTCTTTAAACGAAGAGGCAAGAGTTACGTAGTCTAACACTACGAGCAAGTCCGTAAAGAGAGAAAATTACACTGCAAACCACATAGCTAGAATCCAGAGGAAGAACATACAGTCTGAGAAGATCCGGAGGAATCCACACATAGTAACGAAGGAAGAACGCATTGTCTGAAAGGATCCGGAGGCCGAGTAGATGATGCCGGAGATGATTGAATGGCCAGCTCTGGCTTGACATCAAGGCCGCTGGAGATGAGAAAGATGGCCAGCGGCAACCTTGAGCCATGTCTGCGTGGGAGGCATCAGTGAGAACGCCACCAGAGACGTTGGTGTCGGCCGGTGTCAACCTCAGAGAAGATGGAGATAGGAGCTGAATCGATTGACCACCATGCACTTCTCCCGTTTCCTGCTGCTTCCTCAGGAGACAAACTCGAGGTTGCGAGGGCCGCAGGTGCTTCCGAATTCCGATGTGATAAGGCTGAAGCCACTGACGCTCGTAGCTCCTGTAACTAGCCCGTCATCGGCCATATCTAGAAGGAATTTGTAATAGATGCTTGTACTTGACGGCGAGATTGACGTTAATAGCAGGGAGAAGGGGAAAGGCTCTACGGCGGCCCACCGGGGAGAGCCCAACAATGACAGACCCGTGAAAGCCAGAGTAGGAGCATAACGCCTCAGCGGCGCTTCACCGGCGTCGGAGTTCAGGAAGCCACGCCCAAGGGCGACAGGGCATGTACATGGGATGGGACCCTCACCCAGCAAGCAGTGAGCCGCAGAAGAGGGGGAATTGCAACACTTGCGTAAAGAAGAAATCTTCCTTTGGCAGAAGACGGAGAAAACAAGAGGGAATTCGTGGCCCACAAAGTGATGCTTGTTCTATACCAGTAACACATAGGTTTCATATAGCAAAATCATTTTATAAAATATTCCTCAAACTATATATATATTCGATAAAAGAACTCAAAGCAACAGTACCCAGACAAAGCACATCCACAGTAAAGACAATGCACGAGTCAATCATATTTCAATCCAAATCTTTAAGCAAAGAGTAATATGGATAAAAATCCACACAAAGTTAAAATGAATTTGATTAAAGCTGAAGACACACTACCAAGTTCCGAATACCAAGCGCACCACACATGCAGTCCCGACATAGAATGCAAAACAGACGGCGTTTCGATTAAGAAGCAACAAAGCCATCGCTCAGCGAGAGAGCACCCAGCTGATCGGCTGGAGCATTGGTCTGCTGCTGCTGGGCACTACGGAGAACGTCCATAGCTTCAGCGACCTTGGCCTTCAGGGCATCTGGTGACTCGATGAGATGAAGAACTTCAGTCTGGTCCATCTCTAGAAGCATACCAGTGACCTTCGCAGCCTGGTCATGCTCCAGCTGATCAACAAGTGGGTACAAGCTCTCACCAAGCATCTGCACAAATTATACTGAGTTATGGTCCTGGTTCCTGACCCCAGATCACTTGATGTGCATAGGCAAAAATAAACTAACCAGTCTTTGCTGCTCTGGAGGAGAGTTGGCAAGTGCAGATGCCAACGCTCCACTAGGAACTTGCTGCGGTGCACCAGCGTCACTAAGAGTCATCCTTCCCATCTCATAAGGTGATGGCATCATACCTCCAACACCACGGAATGAAGCATCAGGCATGCCACGCCCTGAAGCATAACGGTAGCCACCACGACCACCCCTTGGAAGCATCTGCAGCGTTTGTTGAAGACAAAGCAGCAAAGGTTTAAAATAAAAGATTAACTCAATTTTCAGTATAGATGAATACATTCTTTGAAAAACTTTTAGAATTTTACTTCCAAACACACAAAATACATTCATTGGAAAATGCCAATTGCTTTCGCATTGCAGAGGATGAAAAACAGACAAATTTTCTGCTTCTAATGTGCCAAACAATACTGTCGTGCCTCCCCGCACAACACAACAACCAGTGGTAGCACAATACAGTGGCTCGCTGATTCTTGCAAGATCAGTGAAAAATGTACTTACATGCAAAGGCACGCTTTCTATCTTTGGATGGCCATAATGGTGGCAACATCACGTCATCTGATCTTGTACAAATCACAACAATACACAAATGTCATGAGATGAATCTGCCTGCAGTTCTCTGCATCTTGTAATTCTTGTTTCTCAACTTATATGGCTTTAAATATCTTCATATGTATGCGTGTGTGTGGTTCCCAAGTTCTAAAAATAGCATACTACTACTCTGCTATACGTTGTGGGGTACAAAGGACTGACCTTTGCCAAAAAAAAATCATTTTTTTCCAACAGCCAAATGAAAGCTTGTATGACCAATAACCTATGTTTTGTGCAGTCCATTTCTTGATATATTATATTTGGTTGATTTGTTCTTTGCTGCTAACTGAATTGGTTTACATTTCACTTGAACTAAAATCATGTGCCATTTATTTTTAATTTCTAAACATTTGAGGTTAGCATTTACCTTTCATTTTGGTATTGTTACTTTAATGTCTTTGTACCTTCAATAGAAAACAAAAAGTAATTACCTGCTGGTGACCCATTGGCATTGGCTGCTGCATTCCACCAGCACCTGCGCGCCTTCCAGACGGACGTTGTGGTTGTTGACCTTGCTGGACCATCGGCATGACGAAATTTGGCATTGGAGCAACACCAGGCCTCATTCCAGGAATGATATGTTGCTGGAAACCAAATCCAGGCTAGAGAAAGAGAAAATATTAGTCATCCAAGTGACAAGGAAATAAAAGGACAAGGTTGTCTAATTGTAAGGAGACTGAAATTATCTTAACATAAGTTACATTTTTCATCATAATATGGCACATCAATCTCTATACAAATCCAATCACAAAACTTGACTTGGACTTGTGCAGCTTACAAGTCACAAAACCATAATAAAATATCATCAGCTGCCTACAAGCATGAATATATATGAAAGGTATGTTGCATTTGATTATACCACACTGGGTATATGACCTAAAACTGAAATTTAAAACAAAAACAAATTTGGCCTGAATTTACGCATTTGAAATCATGGATCCCAGGCTTAAGAATGCATAGATACATGGTGTAAATATATGGTGTCAACAGTTGCTTAAGCATGGTTTTTATGGTTTTTAAGGCGTCATCTGAGCGTCACTTAGGAGTCGCTTCAGCATTGAGGCGCCCTTGGATGGTAAGTGACGATGAATAGTATAGTATCTCGTATATTAGGAAGTATCTGATATACGATCCCCTAAATTACGGAAGTATACCCCGTATCCAGTAAAGATCCTAGGACGATAAGGTAACCTTTAAGAAGGAGGAAAGATATCCCTTAAACTAGGAAGTTCATCCCAATGTTTGAGGAAGTCAGAGTCCTACTCGGATGTAAATCTATGTACGATATGACTAGATGAACCCCCTATAAAAGGGTCAGCAGTCCCATAGGGGAAGACAAATCAAGTTAGATCAACAAGAGAGGTTAGATCCAGAAGGCCAATTCAGATCCTGAAGCCCCATCACCTCGAAGGAGTCGAGAATAGCAGAATTAGCCGAATTAGTCTACGATTAGGCTTAGGATAGCCACTAACTTCCAGATTCCCTTGTAAGACGTTTCTCCATTAAATATATACGAACAGGACGTAGGGTTGTTATCCTGAGGGAGGCCCGAACCTGTATAAAAAGAGTGTTTTCCTTGTCATTATACCTCTGGCCTTGTGCCCTAGCGGTCCCTACCCCTCATACATACACATTCCACGAATACCGTAAGATCGGCGGTTTACCGATCGTCGACAGATGGCGCCGACCGTGGGGACCTCTCCGGCTCAAGTCGTCCAGAAAGAATCAATGTCGGCAAGACGTGCAACTTCTCGCGATCAGTCCGCAACCCTGATTGCACAGCCCTCCTCGGTGCAACCCGAGGAGGAAGAAGCAAGTTCGGCAGGAAATACGATCGCCGTCACGCACCGTACGGGGTACTCGGACCAGGGCTTCTACGATAACTTCGACCCAATGGATCCATGTCCGGTAACGGATCGCGTAGATTATGGAGAATACGCCCATGACGAGAACTCGGACAGCGACGTAGACGCTTCCAGACCGAGTGTGCCAGGGCCTTCGAATGGAGATTGGTATCAACCGACAATCTCCAGGCAGGAGCGGCCACCCCAATGTCTGGCTTATCACCTGCACTTTCTGATCGATCATACGATTAAAAACCCGCTCACATCGTACCCAATGAGGACGACGCGATAGAGTGGAGCCAAACCCCATTTAATCCGAACTCTCAAGTAGTTCTCACGATCGAAGTTGATCATGAAGAGCTCGAGAGACAAGATCAAGATGTGAGTCCTCGACGTCGCAGCCCGACGGCTACTCCCAAAGGAAACGTGATTAGGTCAACGGGAGCAGAAAGAACACCTCCAAGGACAGAAGAATACATGTCTCAAACCGAACGAAAGACTCGCCGAGGTGCGCAATCTGCTATCGAGACCACCGGTAACAAACCCATCGACACCGGAAGGACGGCAGTGGCTGCAACAGCTGGGAGCTGAAATACAGCAGGCCCAAACTCAAGCCGAATCTTCTTGGGCACGGTCCGTAGCACGTAGCTCCACCGAGAGGAGCATCCCTCGCCCACAGAAGAAGTCAGACGAGGAAAGACGTCACCCCAGGAACCAGTCTTAACAGGGAAAACCACGCATCGACCTGCGCGATAAGATCAACGAACGCCGGAGCCAAAGGCACCAGCATGATCGGTCTCCCCCCTGAAGAGATCAACGACCTCACGCCAACGCTCGAAGACGATCTCCGACCCCGAATAGCGGCGAGGTCGCGTTTTATCGGAGAACCTTCCACGGATGCCAAGCGCTATCCCAAGAACTCCGACATGTGCGCTGGCCCTCTCGCTTCAAGCCTGGACCTTAGAGTCGTACGATGGCTCCACAAACCCTTCAGAATTTCTAGCCATCTACACTACGACTATTGAGGCCGCAAGCGGAAACGAGAAGGTAATGGCCAACTACCTCCCGACAGCCCTCAGAGGGGCCGCCAAGACGTGGTTGACAAATCTGCCCCCCGCGAACGATCCGCTCCTGGGGACAACTCTGCGACATGCTTCTCAGCAATTTCCAAGGTACCTACCCCCGCCCTGGCCGAGTGGACGACCTACTTCTAGTTGTCCAGAGGTCAGATGAAACGCTCCGTGAATTTACCAAAAGGTTTAGTGCTGTCCGCAACACTATACCTGAGATCACCGACTCAGACGTCATCCGCGCCTTTACTCGGGGCAGTCGAAACGAGATGTGCATGCATCCTCCTAAGACCATGGCTCAGCTCATGGATTTAGCCGAAAAAGCTACTTGTATAGAGGAAACCTTGCGCTACATCAAACAACAGCAGGGCAGGTCGATCAGCTCTCCCCTCCGGACCAGAGACAACTCTAAGAAGTTGAAACACAAGAAGTCATCTGGAGGGAATAGAAAGAAAAAAGCTAAAAACGAGGAAGTCTTCGCCGACCTCCCCGAGAAGCGTATCTCGCGACCACGCACCAAGGACAAGCAAACGAATTCCTGCAACAAGCCGTCCAAACTCTGGTGCGATTTCCACCAGACCGACTCGCATGATCTGTACCAATGTCGCATCTTCAAGAAGTACCTTAAGGAGAAGAAAGAGAAGCTCCGCAGGGTGAACCTGCGGGTCGCGAACAATAGCAGGGACACGACTCCCGACGACGACGACTCCTCCCCTGAGCTTTTCCAGGGGCACGTCAGAGCGATCGAGCACATATTTGGGGGCACGTCAGGCAATACAAGGCGATCGCCCGTGAAGTCCTTGCGAGCATACCGCAGGTACCTTGAGCTGTTAAGTGGTCGGAGGTCAAGATCAAATTTGACCAAACCGACTGCCCCCAAAAACTGCGCTCAAGCAGGACGATATCCGATCGTGGTCAAACCAACGATCAATAACTACCGAGTGGCTCGAGTGCTGATAGATGGAGGGAGTTCCCTCAATATCTTATTCACCAAAACCCTCGACGCAATGCAAGTACCACGGTCATCGATCCAGACGGTGACATAGGCGTTTCACGGCATCGTGACAAACTCGTCGGCCACGCCGGTTGGGCAGGTCACGCTCTCGTTGACCTTTGGAACGCCTGAAAACTTCCAAACAGAGATAATCCTGTTCGACGTAGTCGATTTCGAGACGGCATACAATGCTATCTTAGAACGCCCGACTTTGGTCAAATTCATGGCAGCAACGTATTATGCTTACCAGTGCATGAAGATGTCTGGCCCAAAGAGCGTTCTCAACATAAAGAGCTCTCCTCAAGAAGCACTACTCTGTGACAAACGCAGCCTCGAACTCGCCGAACAGCAACAACTCTCTACCCTGAAGCCCCATCACCTCGAAGGAGTCGAGAATAGCGGAATTAGCCGGATTAGTCTACAATTAGGCCTAGGATAGCCACTAACTTCCAGATTCCCTTATAAGACGTTTCTCCATTGAATATATACGAACATGACGTAGGGTTGTTATCCTGAGAGATGCCCGAACCTGCATAAAAAGGACGTTTTCCTTGCCATTATACCTCTGGCCTTGTGCCCTAGCGGTTCCTAGCCCTCATACATACGCATTCCACGAATATCGTAAGATCGGCAATTTACCGATCGTCGACAGTAAGGCATCACCTCGCCTTGGCCATCTGGCATATGGTGGCTGGAGAGAAGTGTCCACCACCAGGGATCTCTGCCACCACCTGGTTCTCACTGCATCATTGTCGTGGCTTCTCCTGGGGAATCCTGCCGCGTCCCTCCTGCCGCGTCCCTACTTCCGCCGTCGCCTCCCTTCCCCAATCTACTCTGCTGGTGTGGTGAGGAAGAAGGGAGGGATTGTGGCTGCTGTGGTGAGGGAGAAGGGAGGGAGAAAGCAGGGGTTGTGAGGGAGAAGGTAGAGTTGTGTGCTGTTTGCTGCTGACGTAAGGAAGGAGAGGATGAGTGGCTGCTATGGTGAGGGAGAAGGGAGGGTTCATGGGAATTAGGTCAAGGGAGTAGATGGGTTTTTAAATGGGCTTAAGTTATGTGATGTATGAGTCGTGGCCCATCTACCAAATTTTTCATTTTCTCTTGTAATATATGTGCTGATTGCTCTGTTCCTAGAATGTCTAAGGCGTCGCCTTGCCTCGCCTTAAGCGCTTAATAGTTAAGGCGGGATGGGCGCCTCACCTCGCTTTAAGAACCATGCGCTTAAGAATGCATAAGCTAATACAAGCAGGTATTAATTGTGATGATAGGATAGGCTAGAAATATCATTGACATGTAAAGAGCTAAGTAATTAACTAATTAATCAGCGAGTGAAAAATGAACAACACAATGTACAACTACAAACAGAAGATCATTTTACAACCTTAAGTTGTAACACTGCAGTACGCAGTAATAAGACTTCATATGATTTCCTAACATTACAATAATGCAGCACTAGGAAGAACGGGGGAAAAGGTATGGTGGGTCACGAGTTGCCAATTCATCAGTTCAAAGAGCAAAACTGTCAAGTACTGACAAGTTCTCTTCTTTTGTACATCTTGTAAAACATCCAGCATTTCGGTAACACCACACTGATAGAAGACATGCCACAATACAATACAACAAATTCTCAAAAATGCCTAAATATGGTGCTAGCTATAAAGGGTTTAAAGGTACGTTACATAGGTCAATGGATAATTTAATGAAAGAAAGGAAGGGAAACATGCAATATAGTTCTCAAGATAAGTACCCACTCTATTTCACAATCTCTCTCCTCAGCCCACCATGCGCAGAGACCAAGGTGGTGGCACTAAATCTATGAAAGAGTTGACAGGAAATGACCATGCATATCCTATTAAACCAATAGTACAACCATTTAACAGTTCCCAAGGCATCTAAATAGGGGTATAAAGTGAAAACATTGCAATAATTACACTCTTGATATCCTCAATGGACAAACATTTTGAAACAGATTATCCCAGGGCCAAGGACATACATAGTCAAATGAAGGGAGCATTAATTTGGTTCTAGTACACATAATAATTGTTGCTAGATCAGCAAATTGATGCCATTAGAAGGACCAAAGGACACATCAAACATGCATATCAACAGTGATGTGCTGGAGCTACATTTTGCAATTCTGAAGAATATGACATTTCATAGTCCAACTACACTGTGTAGGTGCACCCCCAATGATCAAAAATAACCTCGACACTGCTCAGTAAACCCAACGAAGCAGCTGGAAATCCAAAAATATGTTGGTGCTACTAAGCAACGTTACTTACACTATTAAGTAAAGATGGACAAATTCAATATGGCCCCCTTGCATAGCACTTCACTAGCACAAGCCCTATCCTAACGTAAGATATCTTCATGGGTAACAGGGTGGTGCCCTATTATTTGCTCATGTTTCTATTGCATCAATTCAATTAATCACCAAACTGAAACAAATCAAATTTAGATAACAGAACAACTTAAATACACATGATGCATCAATAGTACCAACTCTGTTCAAAATCTAATGCATCATGCATAGGCTGTGAAAAGTCTATTTGCACATATCATTCTCAAAACAAAAATCCCCATGAGAACTGCAATCATGGTTGACAAAATTTTGGTGATTTCTGAGGGAGAAGTTTTAATAAGCGGTCCCCTCTGTTTTTTCAATACTACACAGATTCATCATTTCAATTTCATTAATCAAATCCATTTTTTGATTTTCTTTTTCACATTTATCACTTTTTTTCAAATAGTGCTAATTTAAGTCTTCCTTTTGTTCCTTTCCACTAAATGTCTGGTCTTGACTGTTTTTCCTTAAAATAGGAACTTAACTCACTAACTGTACACCAAAATACCAAATAATTAAGAAATAGAAGGAGGATCCCAGAAAAAAATTTGAGAAAATAATAGATGGTATCAGTTAAAACTTAAAAACACTAGCAAGATGCCCGTGCGTTGCAACGAAAGCTCAAATAGTAGAACAACATCTTATGTTCTGACTAAAACCATAAGTCTATAACAAAATATATTATTTTGCCTTACAACGATCTAATAGTAGAGTGCTCGTACAACACACATACACACATATAAAAAAATTTACGCACATGTATGAGGGAAGGAACAGCACCAACAAGCCAGCTAACTCAGAACGTAAAGATTGGATCATATTGTTTAGTACTCCCTCCGTCCGGATTTATGAGGCCAGTGAGCCAAATTGGCAAGACCAAGGCACACGCGTTACGATTTTTTCGGTTTGGAAATTGCCCAATAAACGCGCTAGATTTGCTCGGCATTAAATCTCCCGAATTAATCACAAACCGCAACCTCCTACTGATGCGCCATGCATGCGCTGGTTTAACTTCCTATCTTGCCTGCATGGCCCACCACACCTAACGATTCCCGTGGTTTGCGTTTAATCTCGCAATAAATACCGAACGCATTTATCCCTCGGCCTAATAAAAACAGATGAGCTTCCCTTGCCCGCTGGCCTAATAAACCCGGACGGAGGTAGTAAGATAATAAATTTCAGCAGAGTAAAAAACTAACTCAGAACATAAAAATTGGAATATGTTTAGTGGAGTATGTTGAGAGTTACGTAAAGATTGGAATCTGTTTACAGAGTTTGTTGAGAGTTGGAGAGTTGGTTAGAGGAGGGTGTAATTAATTTGTTACAGCTGTTGAGAATAAAAAGGGATGGATTGGATACAAGATATGTTTGTTAGTTTGTTGTGTGATCGGATAGATAGATGAGTGTTAGTTTGTTGTTATTATTATTAGTAGAGGGGTAAAAAGGGTAATCAAAAGTGTGACACCGCCATCAATCAAACTCAAATATTATAAGGTGGTATAGATAAAACACACATCAAAAACACGATGAACAATTTAGAATCCAATTAATTGTTCAAAGCAAACGTAGTTAGCAGTTAGCACAAACAGCAAATTTTACTGGGCAGTCTAATAGAATTGTGTATGATTTCACTGTATGGTAAACTACTGATAGTTGCAGACTAATTTGCAAAAAAAATCACCTGGACGAAAAACTTACAACATGTTGACTTTATGATTCATTCAGAAAAGGGAAGTCCTGCAGGAAACTGACTAATTTCTTGTCGTAACACCAGTATTCTATCAGGAAACTTGTAACAGACACCAAGCCATAACAAAAAAATACTCGCCGATTTAAGCATTTACTTATCCATGTCAGACCAGAAAATTGAACAAGCAGTAAGCAATCACACAATAAAGCACATGCTAATAAGTGTCTTAAAAAAGAAAATAGTACTCAAGTAGTGTAGATTCAAAGGTCAAGGAACCAATGTCAGCAATTGCAAATCCTAGAATCAAAATTGAGACTTCTGAACCGAAATAACAAGTTTAGTTTGCAACTAGCAGCATTACAGCTTTTAAGCAAGTTTTAAAAATTGCATTGCTTCAAATCTTGGAAAGAATTAAATACATACTTATTGTATCTTTCTGGAATAAATTGCATTGCTTCAAATCTTGGAAAGAATTAAATATGTACTTATTGTATCTTTTTGGAATAGCCGTCTAACATTCTCAAAATTCCAGCTTTATTTGGTTAATACAAGCATGCCGATTCTTTTATTCCTGGTGAATGCCTAAACCATTCCATAAGAAACAGAAGAGAACTACAACAAAAACTTGAAAAATCGGACGTCCTTTTGGATTTTCATGGCACGAAACATATATAGGAAAATATCATGTAGGCTAGATAGGACACTCACGATTCATGAATTCATAAATTAAAATAATAGCTTTGTTGATGTACCTGAGGGTTAACAAAAGCTGGAGGTGGCTGGCCATAGAACAACTGTTGGCCTATGCCAGGAACACCTGGGGGATACATGGGCATGCGAGAAGCAACTGGAGGTGGCATCACAACAGGGCGCATTTGCAAAAACTGCGCCTGAGACAAACCCTTAACATCAATGAAATCACATTTTGGAACAGCAACAACGTAGAGCACGTATAGGTGCAACAGCTCAGATAAATACGGTAATTTTCAAAACCACCTAAATTTGCAAGAGCTACAGAAAGTACAGTTCCTCATGATTCATGACAAAGAACATTCACATTTTCACATTCCAAATTCTTGAGAAAATTGGATAGGAAAACACTTGTTTCGCACAACTTCGCAAAAATATGATGAGCAACTGCATGTAATACCTATACAAGACTGTTTACCTGCAGCCTTGCTCTCCTTTCTTCCTTGCGTTGTGCAAGTGCTACATAAAGAGGTTTGCTGCCAACCATCTTACCATTCATTGCCACAAGCTACAACCGTCAAACAAATATGTTAGTGTAATTTCTTGCTTGATGACCTTTAAATCTGATTCTCTTATGTCAACTTACAGCTCGGGAAGCATCTTCGGCAGATTTAAAGGCAACAAACCCAGATCCTTTGTTGACACCATTTGAATCCCGCATGACCTACAGCATGATTTCAATTAGCAGCGGCAAAAAATACATAAAATGATATGTAGGTCAAATTAGGCATAAGAAACTAACCTTACAAGAAGTAATAATGCCAAATTCAGCAAAAAGTTCTCTCAACTTATCATCGTCATCAATGCTACCATCCAAGTTTTTCAAATACAAGTTAGTGCCTTGATTCTTATCAGCTGCCTCTTTACTGTTCTTCTCAAATTTTTCTTTCAGTTCCATCTCCCTTTCAGACTTCTTCTGAGCTCGACCAACATATAATTCCTTGTCATCAAATTTCTTGCCATTCAAGTCTTCAACAGCACGGGCAGCATCATCTGGATTTTCAAAGTTAACAAATCCAAAGCATCTCGATTTCCCATCATCCTCCCGCACTACGACAACACTAGTTATAGGTCCAAATTGACCAAAAATTTCCTTTAAATTATCTTCAGTGGTAGATTCTGATAAATTCTTTACATAGACATTATTGAACTTGGGATTGCCTGAAACATTATCCCTCTCCTGTTTACGAACAAAAGGCCCAACATAAACCTTTTTGTCATTCAAAAGCATCCCATTGAGCTCATTGATAGCATTCTGTGCTGATTCATCCTGCTTAAACTGAACAAAACCATATCCCTTTGACTCTCCAGACATTTCTGTCGCAACTTTACATGAAAGAATGTTTCCAAACGCAGAAAATGTGTCGTAGAGTGCTTTGTTGTCTATTGACTTGTCAAGATTCTGTGAACAAAAAAAGCATTGGTGTCAAGCAACATAGTTTGTGGTGACAATCCATGAAAGATAGCATTTGCAATAAGATGTAAATACCTTAATAAATATGTTTGCTGCGCCACTTTTACGCGAGCTGGGGTCACGGTTAGAATACATTATCCTGATAGGCTTCCCATTAACGGGAGTGAAATTCAGCATCTCCAATGCTCTTGCAGCTGTAAGAAATTCTACATCAGGAAAACAGGAGGCAGCGCAGATGCAATAGGAGTTTGGTGAAAACCAAACAATGAATCACAAGCAGTTTATAAGCAAAAAGCTTCACTTGATTAAGTATTTGAAGAAGAAAAAACTCCTTTTGACCACTTTCCAGTTCGCATAGTATCAGGTACCCTTAATGATGTTAAATAAAAGAGTTAAACCGTGTTACACCAACTTGCATATACAAACATGCAGCGACAAGCGTCTTTGTGTAAGAGGGTGTCAAGACAAAATCTCCTATTATCCGCTCAAAACAGCACTACTCGTTTGCCCTCACTTTTTTAGATTAGACATGAGGCAACTCATGTCACTCAACCACCCAGCCTATTACATATTTTCCCCCTCACAATTGCAAGTTTCAGTCAAATTGCTATTGACATTATGGTGCAAAAACAAACAAAAAAATACTGTTTGCCTTCTCTTGAATATGCCACTTTCCTCACACACTAAGAAATTACCACGGAGAAATTGCCCAGCAGTAGCGCAATCAGCATCTTACAACTAACTAAATAGATTTGAATAGTTAAATCTCACTAGAGAGATCGCCATTTATTACCTAATGCTTATCTAGAAGTAATTGAACCATTTGAATCTCCTCATTTACCCTCCCTACTGAATCTAAACTCTTGAAAGAAAAGAAAATTCTTCCGGAGACAATCTCCGCTGCAATTTGGTACTATATCAGTACAAGATTATTATCAGGCCCATCCCTATGATCACAACCTAGTCCTTGAAGCATGACCGTATATTACTTCTACTTGTACTAATCCAACAGAGATCTATTTCAAAAGAAAAAACTGCAATTAGCTCGACAACGCGATTTGACCAACAGATCACCGGCACGCACTTCCCGAGGAAACGCACGAACTCACCATCGGCAGGACTGCTGAAGTTGACGTAGGCGTAGCCCAGGGACATCCTGGTGTTGACGTCCCGGCACACGCGCACGGACACCACAGAGCCGACCTGGCTGAACACGTCGAACAGCTGCGCGTCCTGCACGCTCACGTCGAGGTCCCCCACGTACAGGGACGTCGCCGGGAAAGCCGCCGCGGCAGCCGCCGCAGCCCCAGCAGCGGGAGGCGCGCCGCCCTCCATCGCGCCAGCCGCTGGCGCCGCCGCCGCCTGGACCTGCGCCGCCATCATCGACCGGCTAGGGGAGGTAGTAGATAGGTGGATCCGATCGAAGGATAGGTTCCTGGAAATTTTTTCAGGATTTTTAGGGTAATTTTGCGGATTTTTTTTGGGTTTTCTAGGGTTTGGTAGGGTTGGGAGGAAGAGGGTTTCGCTCCCAACTGCAGCGCGCGAGGGGAGAAGGCGGCGGCAAAGGAGGAGAGCAACAAGAAGAGGGATTGCCGAGGGAAGCGTGGGAGGGCGGGTCCCCGAGATGCCGTGGTGACGGTTGGATTCGTGCGGGGCCGCGGGCGGTGGGATTGACGGTTGGATGGAGGAGCTCGGGGCCGCGAGCCTAAAAGGGCAAGGGTGCGCCAGCTCGTACACGTATGTTTGGCTCTCTCAATAATGTCAGGAAATCCAGCACGGCTCGCCGTAGTTCAGCATCGGCTCCGTATGGAAATTTCCGATATACTCCCACCGTCCGAGAAAATAATATATGCTTTTTTAAGAAAACTTTCAAACCGGAATACTCTCCATTTCATTACATTCACAACAAAAATAAAAAGTTATTACAGAGGGGACGGAAAGAGAAACGAATTCGACGTACCAACATGAAACCAGCTGCTCGCTGTCGATCTAACGACAAACCAGGGGCAAAAATCTGATAGTACCCATTCATAACAGTAACAACATATTTTTTTTAAAATAATTTATCAAAACTTTAACCTCTACATCAAGATAATAGACATAGCACAATCAATTTACATAGTGTAGTATTTAAAACATAAAAAGCAAATCGTCCCTAGACTTACATCCAAAATCAATGGAATGAACTAAAATGTATACAAAAAACACTTCAAATCATTGAATCATCACCCAACTGTTCTCAGGTGCACCATCCATTAGAGGAGAATAGTTTCAACACAACAGCCTCCAACTATTTGCTCCTCTCCACCAAGCTTTCCTAAAAGTCTACCTTCTATAAGGGTGCCCAAGATCATAGTAAATTGTTACACCTGAAGATTACCTGATTCAGATGATAGAATTTTTTTTTGTCAAGAATAACATCATTGCGACATAGTCATATAAATCAACATATAGTTGTTGCTCCCACAAGAATCTGCCTAGCCCGCGCACCCACTGCCGCATCATCTGAGTAACACTAGTAGGAGGTGAAATATTGAAACATGGCAGTCAAAAAATAAGTGTTTAATCATCTCATCATAACCATAAAAGCAACATGTCTTTGCAACCCACCAACTGTGCTTAATAAGATTATGTTTTGTAAGAATGAATCACATGCCTGGATACCATAGAAAAATCTTAATTTTGAGTGGGAGTTTAAGTTTTCATAAATGTTTATGACGGAATTGAACATGCAAATTATAAGGACCTTGTACATTGACTTGACTGAAAGTTGGTCCTTCTAATGCAAAGACCATATGGACGTGTCCCACGAGAGTTGTAGCTCAATGGAGGCCAACCTAAAAACCGGATCATTTCAAGCATTTAACTGGCCCAATTATAGCTCTCTTGAAAGTAGGGATGAAAATGATACGGAATACACACGGGGCGCTAGAACACCACCGAACAGCCCGCTGGAGATAAGGTCGTCAGCCAGTGGAGGGCCAACCCAAGCAGAAGCGCCGAAAACCCTAGATGGCCAACGGGAAAGGGCCGCTCGTTGGCGACAAGAGCCACGCGCCTGGTGAGGACCGCACGCAGACCAGTGTTGAGGAAGCGCACGGGGGGTGAGAGTTGCGCGGCAGCGGAGTCCAACAACGGAGGGGCGATGACCTGGATCAGGACAGCAGTGAGGAGCAGCCTCAGATCTAGACTTCGGTGAGGAGCAGCAACCGAAGGAGCGGTGATGGTGACCTGGATCTGGATGGCGAGCAGGAGCTGATGGGCAGCTTCCGCGGCAAGTAGCAGTAGGTGCTAGTGGCGACAGCCAAGAAAATGGCAGCGGCTGCACCAGAGATGGTTTCCGCGGCAAGTAGCAGTAGGTGCTAGTGGCGACAGCCAAGAAAATGGCAGCGGCTGCACCAGAGATGGAGGGTGGAGCAGAGAGGCTTTTTTTTGTGAGCACAACGGCCCTTTATGTGGCGTACCCGGTTTTAAGGCCGGATGCTCCCTTGTGATTACTGT